>VXCM01004103.1:0-46806 GCA_014773175.1 Lucifuga dentata
ATCATAATACAGTAGGTCACTGTTAGAATTTCACTGTAAATTTACAGCTAAGTGTTACAGTGTACATGAGAAAAAAAAAAACGGGGCTTGATCAAATATATGAAATAAGGACATACCGCAGAGGATGAAATAGAGCAAGGACGAAGGAGGAAGAAAAATTTCAACTGAAAATGTGCCTCTTGATGATTGCAGCAGAATTATTGGTGTAGCTTAAGAAGCAGGAGGAAACAGAAGCGGAGTGTGATTTGATTCCAATCACCCTTAAAGCCTTTCAGTGCTCCAGGGATTCAATTAAAAGATGCAATTATCTCCATCAGAGCATCCCCCCTCCCCCACCTGCTCTTTGTTTGCTCCCTCCTTCTACACCTACCAGTGATTTCAGATGGAGGAAGCAGCTGAGGGTTTGATGTTCGGTTTCCTGCGTCATCTCACAGTTCAGCGTGAACATGTAAATACCTGACGTCAGCGTGAATGCAGGGAAGAAAACTCATTTTAAAGTTATGTCTCTGTGCAATTGTTATTGCTGTTGTCACATACGGTCACTGGTGGGAAATCCTCTCAGAAAGCAAAAATAAAATCACAATGGAATATGAAATTTCCCCTTAAACAGTAAGTGAAAACTGAATAATTGTGGCTGGATATGCAGAGATCTGCTTCATTTACTAACAGCCATCAACATGTGAAATTACTTAGTTCAGTGGTTCTCAAACTGTGGCACATGTACCACCGGGGGTGCTTGAAAGGCCCCCTGGTGGTCTGTCAGATGACTATGGGAAATTGTGCATAGAATCAAAACAATTGAAATCTATTGGAATTCTATTATTGTATCAAATTATTTACAAATACATTTTTGTCAGTTCAATTATTATTATCATTTAAATTTATATAGCTATAGAATTAGATTTTTGTTGAAATAATTTATTGCAGTGTTCTTCAGTGACTGAAAAATGGACCACTGGACAACAAGAACAATAACACTAATAATAACATGAATACTAATACTAATACTATAATTTTTCTAAAAAATTTAAAGATCAAGTGGCATTTTCTTGATTCAAATGGTTAAATTTGATGTTCATTGTTAATTGTGTCTTTTTTTTTTTTTTCATTGTGGCTCTTTTCTCAAAAATTAAATCCAGAAAATTGTTTCTTCTACAAAAAAATATTTTTACACATTACATCCAAAGTCATAGCTGATTCTGCCAGTCCTGTCATATATAACACAAGGGACCGGGCAGATACTAATTTTATTTTCTGTCAACAAACACATTCTCTCCTTTATAGCTCATTGTTAAAAATGGCAAGGACAAAGAAAAGGCAGATAATTAATACAATCTGAGGAAATAAAAGACCAATAAAAAATGTTACATACAGCGGGGGGCCTGTGGTTGAGACAGGATTAAGGCATTCTGAGGCGGGGGCGATGTCACGCACAATGGGAGGGGTGGCACTGCTGTTGAGCTCATCAAGCGCCCAATTTTCATACAGCCTATATATTCTGAGTAAATCTAATAAAGCTCTGCAAAATGCTCCACAGCAGCATCAGAAAGTGAGAGAGAGAGAGAGAGAGAGAGAGAGAGAGAGAGAGAGAGAGAGACGCCTCCGCTCATGTTGCTCTAAAATTGCTCGGGCACATTGCCTGAAGTGGTTTGCAATGTTGGAGGCTGGTGCTGTAGAAATGTGTTAATTATGTGGGCGTTAAAGTAAGCTTTTGAGTATCATCCATCTGGAAATATGGAAAATGGAGGAGACCAGAGCGCGGCAATGAAAGGGCACCCATGTGACAATAAACTCAAAAAAGCCTCATGCTTGTTATCAGTTGATGATCAGGGCTTTTGTTTCCACTGCTGCTTTAAATGATTCACTTTACTGAAAGGAACTGAAATCTTCGCTCTGCAGCTCAGCTCACACATGCAGAAACATAATGTATCGATGGTGCAAATGCAGACCGCTGTGCAGGGAAGTGCACTCCAAATATCATTTTTTAGAGATTCTATTTTGTGAAGACAGCGATTCTTTATTACAGTTAAAACACGTTGTTCCTTTAAGTGCCAAATGTGATGCAACTCAAACGGTGCAACGCTCTATCTTTCATCTTTTGAGCTTAATGAATGTTGCAGTCGATACCAGCTTTCAAAGTCTCAATATGTGAATTATTAAGGTGCCCCGTCATATTTTAGATTTTATAGTTTTCAAAATTGACAAAGGTTCAAGTTGTTTTTGTTTTTTTTTTCCAGCTTTTAGTGTGTAGCCATTTGCGATAGGAGTGCATTTTCATGTGTAGAAGCATAAGTTTTTGTATGTTCTGTTATTTCCAAAATAAAGGACCATACCGGTGATTGTGCCTGTTTGAGCTCAATATATACAACCCGCATATATGGTTAGTTACTGACAATCTCCAAAACAGAAAACCATGTTTTAGTTTTCCTCCTATTGGTTCAAATCCCCTAATCTTTCAAAATGAAATGTTCAGATGATGCATCCACCTTAAATTCTAACACTTATGCATGATTGTAGAAGGGATGCTCATTTTAATTTCATGGCAAAAGCCATCTTCTGCTGGGACTATATTCCCTGGCAGAGACATACATGCAGCTACCTGTTGGACTGGTTAAACAAAGTTACTTTGACAAAAAAAAAAAAAAAAAAAAAAACCAGACAGGGTTCACTGTGATAGATTACATATCTCAAGCATGTTTCAAGTCTCTACGAGTTGATTTTAATAGTGTACTGGAATGAAATGAAACCAATGGCAGTCTTGAAGGTAGGAAAACTACTTCTAAAATTTACCGCAAAAGTTGTATGTGGATTGTACATATTGGTCTCAAACATGCATGACCACCTGTATGGTCTTTTATTGCTGTTACTATGTTGTGTTTACAGCTCACCAGTAACAAACATACACACACACACACACACACACACACACACACACACACACACACACACACACACACATACATACAGTTCAGACATGCATCTACAGAGCCTTTCGCACCACAGGAACATTTTCACAAACTCAGGAACTTTCCTTTGTTTTTTACACCCATTTTAAGACCCTGAACCATTATTAGCTCCTACTTTGAGGTAGGTTCTCTCAGATGGGTCAGAAACTGCTGGGTGGACTTTGATTTTGCAAGACTGAACATTACTGATTGATCAAGTGCAAGCTTATCCAGCCCAAACGACCAGCAATTTAAAGAAAACAAGCACTTAGCTTTTTTTTTTTTTTTTTTANTTTTTTTTTTTTTTTTTTAAATATACAGTCAGTACATTTACATGCACTGCAAAACTTTGATTTTACTTGGCTTAATGCTGCTGTATAAATAATTTGTTTGGCAAAGTCATGTAAATACTTTAATTAGATTCAAATTGGCATTAATTGGATAAGCTTACTTTTAGTAACAGACATAAATTATGCAATTGTAGATTTATTTAGGCATGTAAAGGTTATAATCAGATAAAACACCTCTGCATGCATTCTCAACTTGGCGCACGCTCCCTCATACTCTGATTACACAACATTGTTGGTGAACAGTGAAAGCCAATTAATTTTGTCCATGTGTACATCTTACTCACATTTTTTTCCTTAACTGCAGTCAGACAAAAATCAGAGCACAGTGTGCATGTAAACACAGTGAGTGAAAAGCAATGGGGTATTTTGAGAGTATTGAAGAAGATGGAAAACTACAAGACACTGTGAACGAGAAGCTACAAGCTCTTTTCTCTATTTATTCAAATGAGGACATTCAAAGAGACTTTGAGTCATCCATTCAAAATGGAAAAGTATTTCAACAGATCTTGCTGTGTTTATTGGAACTTGGAATCATTCATAACCCAAGGAACAAAGTTCCCTCCATTACTGCTGTTGTTATGTTTTTGTTGAAGTTTTGTCGTGGAAATGATGCAATGTGTTCTCTAATCTGTATAGTTAGAATGTAACATATTGCTTTATGTACGTTTTTACAACCAATCATTGCTTAGCACATTGCTGCCTGACTATATTGGAGGAATTAACAACACCATGGTACAATCCTGGTTTCTAGTACAGATAACATCCATGCTCAGCTCCAAATCTTCAGCCTCTGAGTTTGTTTAGATCTGTAATATCAGCAGTATCAAGTTACTCTGTCACCACATCATTTTTGCATTAACGCCATGATGCTCCTTCATATGATGCTTCAATGTGTGTAAAGCTGAGCTCTTTTTAAGTTTTTCAGTGAGGAAATAAACAAATCCATGCACGAAAAAGTGGCAGCATGAGAGACCAGCACTGTTATGAAAACAGCGTCAGTTTGTTTTACAAAGTCATTTGTTGTTGTTTTTTTGGTTTTTTTTGCAAGGTTTTTACTAGCATTGCCAATCTCGTCTTTACTGTAATCTTTGCTCTAAACGTGCATCTTCTGCTTAATAATCTCAAATTTGCTATCCATGGCTGAGCATCGAGCTTGTTGACACAAACAAAATCGTGACAAGTTGAAGTTCCGTTGCCTGCTTGTTAGTTAATCCTGTGAAACCAAGTATCTCGTGTGTGCAAAGCCTCCCCTGCCATGCTACTGCTCTCATCATAGCTGCCAACGTGAGGCAGTGAACGCACCATCCAGCAGAACAGTAGGGCATGTTCCCTCTCCTGTAATCAGCTTGGGCTATCTGTCTTTGTGCACATAGGTAGAGGAGATGAAAGGCGTTGGGGGGGGGGGGNGGGGGGGGGGGAATGAAAGGGAATGGCTGAAGTTAAGATATGAAGGAACATACGAGCGTGTTCACAAAGACATGTTGCTGTAGATGTGCATGAAAAACAGTAGCTTTGTAAAGAGGATTGGGATTTACTGTATATATTTTGTGTGTGTGTGTGTGTGTGCATGTGTGTGTGTGTGTGATACAGCAGACAAAAATAGGGGGTACCTCAGGAACACTCTTCCCTCCAGCCTTCATGTAACATTGATTGCTTCTATTGATTGTGTCTGTCCTTCAACACGAGGAAAACGACTCACATACAACATCCAAACACGCAAACACCTCACACACACTAACACACACACTTTATAACACAACACAAGTGTGTGATAGCCGTGTTGCAGGCTCACAGAAACAAATAAATGAAGCGAAATCTTCCCTCTCCCTCTTTCTCTCTCTTCTCTGTCCGTTTTTTGTGCCTTCCTCAGTCCTCCTCTCAGGTAACAACGTGGATCGAGGTCATGCAACAAAGAGTCATGGCTTCCTTAGTTTAATTTGTGTGAGGACAAGGTGGAAATCTCTTCAGTTTCAATTGCCTCAGCCATCAGTCTGTTTCCCAACAATGAAAAGTGAATGGGTGACCTTGTAAGGCCAGCAACCAAGAGGGAAGGCATTAATATTTCATTCTTACAGGGCCTCCTCTATTCTCTTTTCTGTCTGTCTGTCTGTCTGTCTCTGCTCAAGGGGACAAACTGTGACTTAGGAACAGATCAGACCAACGCAGGCTAGACCAAGGAGTGGTGTGTGCTTATAAGTGAGTTTAGATTAAAAAAGAGAGGAGTGTGTGTGTGTTTTTCTGTCTATATGCGCATGCAATTAATGGTGTGTTTCTGTGTGGCGACATGGCTGAATAAACAAATTATCTGTGGACTGAACTGAGCATGTGCAATATGCAAATACACATATCAAAGCAAAGTATCATTGTCTGGTGAAAACCATGCTATTCAAATGTGGTGATTTTCATGTTTTCTGATAAATTGACATAACACAATTTGTTAGGTTATAAGCCTACTGCATGAAATCAAAACATGGATTGTCACAAAGCTTAAAGGAGACACAATTAGCCTTTTATTTTTTTCCTCAATTTTATAGTGTAATGTAACAGGGAGTATGTGTTGAACATAAGTTTATCCCGTAAGACGAACCCATACACCCAGAAGGCTTCTTTTTGATTCGTTCTTTATTTCTGTGACATGTTTACATCAACATGTAACAGTTAATTTAATCACCTACATGCCTGGTTAGACAAGCGCACCAAACTATATGGCTAGTAAGTGTGTATAAATGTTTGGCCAGCATCCTTGTTTCGCAGTCTGTGGGTGGCAGTTCTAGCCAGTCAGAACAGAGCAAGCTTTTTGAGAGGGGACCTGTTTCCACTCAGTGTGCAGAGTAGTGCTGCAGCAAGGAAGAGTTTTTGCTCATTAAAACATTGCGAAAAGTTTTAAAATAGACCCCTAAATGGCAATAAGAGCATTGAAATCTGTATATGTCCCCTTCAAAAACAGGAAAATTCCCTTTAAATTCCTGAAAAATTACATTTTGGACATACATGGCTTTCACAGGACAGTGACACTATGACTAAATAAAAGCTGAGCTGCATACTGAGCAGCATTAACACCAATAAAAGATTCATCATTATAAGACTTGATATTATCTTGACATATGCAAATATTTGCCTGAAAATGTCTGTGATATCATGTATTGCCCTGATTTGTCTGTTGAGCCTTTGTGCATGTTTTCATACATGTCAGCACATGCATCCATGCACAAACAGCTACTGCACACAGAGCGGCCATATGTGATGGAGGCTGTGATATACACAGAGCTGTCATTTGTGTTATTTAATTACAAAAAAACAGGTTGTAATTGTATTTAATTGAAATTATGCTGATAAAAACCCATAGCCATGCCAAATTACTTCCCTCAAAGATGTCCTCAGGGGCTGTTGGAGAAATGTATGGGAACACGCTACAGGCATGTCAAAAATTGACCTTTGGGAAAGAATTTGATTTAACAGCAACTGGGTTAGAAATTAACATATCCAGATGTAGGCGTCCTGATTTGATTTCATTGCCTTAATTGGATTTCATCTGCTGTGCAGCAAAAGCCATAAAACCTGAAGGCCTGGATTTCACAGGGGCTGCATGCAGACCACCATCACAACTCAGATGATATTAAACCAATAAAAGCAGGGAACACTAATGAAGAGAATGGTGATAAGACGAGGCTCGGCCGTGCGCTCGCCAATTATAAAGCACAGTGACACGTGTGATGAAGCCGCTCCAGAATAGTAATTCCTTTATTTAGACACCAGAGGACTGGTGACAGATTGCTGGGCGACTTGAAGTGTTTGGCCCTTTCATTTTCAGCTTGTATAAATAATGCCCGGCTGTCTGAACCCACATCACGCGGACGTGTACCACACACTTGTTACAGCTGTAGCTCTCACACAACATCCAGAATCAAATTGTCAACATGTATGGCAGGTCAAAAGGAGAATGTTGGAAATTATGTTCTGCCATGTATGTGTGGAAATGAAGTGTGGATGTCTTGCTGGCTCTAACAGTTAACTGTTATTTTTCTGCATTTACCACACTGGTTAAATCTAACACTTCATTATATCTCATATTTTATGGAATTAGACCTGTTAGGCTGTTGCTCTAAGATTAACTGGTTTTTGATTTGTCTCACAGATCATACAGACTGGACTTTTTTGTTGTTGTTGTTTTTTTGGGTTTTTTTTTTTTTTTTTCTGTTGCAGATGAAAATTATACCATTGTGAAATCTTTGATCATCAATACAAAATGTTGCTTTTAGATCACAGTAGGACACACCCACCAAAGCCCAATGTAGTGTTTTTTTGTTTTTGTTTTTGTTTTTTTTTTGTAGCTCAGAGACTGCCTGCAACATAATTTTGTTTCTTGTCAGAAATTTAGGATCAAAATCTGGATTTTGAATGGATGATAAGTTGATATGTTTCAGCCTGCATAGTTTTTCATGCTTGTTGTTGCGTTATGATTCACAGGCATTCATCTTGATTTCTTTCAGTCTGACAAAGACCCATTTTGCACAATGTGGCATGGCATGAATTTATAAGATTGCTGTTATTCCACAGTTTGCAGAAGGCTTTGGTAAGATATTTAGTGTTTTCAGCTACAAACTGAAAAGTGGACTGCATGGGTTACACGTTAATATTCTAAACATCTAGTAAGAGACAACACGATTGTTTAGCCTGTTTAAATTCTTAACAAGTCATATTTTTCCTCTGTTATTTGATGAAAAAATACCAGTGTGGTCAGATTGTTTTAAGAATTTTCTCGAAATTTGTGCCATTTTCTTGAAATTAGAAACAATAAGGCAGATCGCTGCACTAGAATAAAGAAATACTTACTAAAAATGTTGAAATAATCTCTTGCATTGCTATTTTTTTTTCCACTGGAAAAATAACACTCTTGGAAATCAGTATCATATTAAAATTATTTGATTAGATGGAGACTTTTGCAGTCTTCTACACAAAGACTACGTACACTATATACAGTAAACCCTTTATATTCATATATACAGTCCTCATACATGTAGTCCTCATGTATGAAGACAGTCTTCATACATCATACATACTGCATGCCGCATCTCTCTCTCTCTCTCTCTCTCTCTCTCTCTCTCTGTACATCATTCTCCACTTCCAGACCCAGCAGGAAGCTTTTCATTTACTTTCCCTTGACCGTGACTAATATCTAGTGGTCAGCAGCCTGTGGAGTCTCTTTCCAATCATTACCATGATAATATCTGCAAAATGCTCTTTTGTAGCAGGAACAGGGGAGCACCAGACAGCAGGGCATGGGGTATAAGGCCAGGAGAGGTCTTCCTTACGCCCACACTGAAAGAAAAAAAATGAAAGTTGAGAAAAAACCATGGAGAAGTTGACCCAGAGAGCGCTGCTGCTTCCAGATTTCCTCCGATTTGACCAGAGTTGAGATAAAGACACACTGATGGAGATAGCAACCCCTGCTAGCCTCATTAGCCCGCTCCAGTTGCTTGGCTGACATTTTAAACTTCATCTAAACCAAAGTG
Organism: Lucifuga dentata; assembly: GCA_014773175.1. Lineage (NCBI taxonomy): Eukaryota > Metazoa > Chordata > Actinopteri > Ophidiiformes > Bythitidae > Lucifuga > Lucifuga dentata. The sequence goes on from VXCM01004103.1 coordinate 8,809, forward strand.
TCCCTCTGAACTACTGTCTCTCCAAGTCCACTCCAAACAGACAGCAGTAATTTAGTCCAATTTTAGCCCCTCTGAAGCATAATGGAGACCCTTCAAATGCAGACATCATTAAGGTACCTGTGTGTGAGCTGGTAGATTTGTTTTCTTTACTTTTTACCTCCCATTATCATCAACGCCACCAATATGGCCACTATGAACAAAGAGAAGGTCTTCCATTAGTGAAATTGGCCAATTTAACAGCTGCTGCAGCTGGGGGCGGCTTTCTACAAGCGGCTTTTCATGAATAACAAATTAGCTGTTACCTGGTGACTGCACATCCAACAAGTGGTTCTGTGTATTGTGGAAAAGACAATCAACCTGTGCAACTTGGTAGGAATAGCTAGATCATACTACTATATGTATGATACATGTCCCTGACATTTACGATTTTTATATATTATTTAAATTAATGCTTTTTCTTAAAATATACATATTTTAACAGTATTCATTGATTGTTTCCCTTATAATGATGACTACCGCCTGGAATTAACTTCTTTAGGCACAAAATCTATCACTTATTTCTGCATTTATCCATCACGTGTATAAGCAGGTTCCAGCTTTTAGAATATCTAAAAGTATGTTTTCTCTGTCTGATGCAGTAACTGAATTGTTATTTTAGTTGCATTTATGTATTGATTAGTTTGGTTCCTGGGTTCAATTCCCGGCTGGGGCAGGGCCTTTCTTTGTGGAGTTTGCATGTTCTCCTCGTGTCCGCATGGGTTCCCTCTGGGTGCTCCGGCTTCCTCCCACCTCCAGAGACATGCATGTCAGGTGAATTGGGAACTCTAAATTGCCCGTAGGTGTGAATGAGAGCGTGAATGTGTTTGTCTGTGTCTGTGTCAGCCCTGCGATAGACTGGCGATCTGNCCCCCCGTGACCCTCAATACGACAAACGGGTTTAGAAAATAGATGGATGGATAGTTTGGTTCCAGAAAGAAAAAAATTCAGGCAAACAAAAATATGTCAGTCTGTGAGAAAGCTTGCTCCACTTAATTGGATATGCATCCATCCATCCATCCATCCATCCATCCATCCATCCATCCCTATCTATCTATCTATCTATCTATCTATCTATCTATCTATCTATCTATCTATCTATCTATCTATGCCAATTCTGTCACTATTCTATGTCATTTAGCTATAAATAACATAGCTGTTATAGTACATTTCTTCCCGTTTTGGTTTTCTTGCTCCCACTCCCACCTCCATTTCCATATATATATACATATATATAATTTGGGTCATTTCTGGACAAAATTTAAATGCAGTTCAAGATAAAGTCTGGAAAGCTACCATAATCTTTCACATTTTGTGAAGACATGCTACATTCAGGTGGCTGAAGAGGAGAATGGAACGCATATCCAACACATACTCTACCGTTTTTGTTTTTTTTTTTCTCTCTCTCTTTTTTTCTTGTATTGTATTGTATATGTGCAAAATGTGTTTTTTTTCTTGGTGGAGGCCTTGACAAGCCTACTCGGCTTTTGTCTCCACCAACACATTGTTGCAGTTTCATGTGCTGTGTATTATGTTTTAATGAATTGTACTGAATAAATAAATACCGTAAATTCTCTATTAAAAGTTGGTATTCAAATAATAGCTAGTATCTAATAATAGCTGGGGGGCGGAGTCAGCAGGACAAAATAAAAGCTGGTCTCATATAAAGGCTGGGTTTTGTGTCTTTTACTGACCCAGGAAACTATTAGTGTAATCTGCTGCTGCCACCAGATGACAGCAGCCATGTTTGGAGTACCAAANCCAGGAAACTATTAGTGTAATCTGCTGCTGCCACCAGATGACAGCAGCCATGTTTGGAGTACCAAAAACATCCCCAACCAGAAGGCACAACCTGGTTCAACGTGAAACAAAGCAGTAAATGTAGAGCCCGCTGTCATCTCCAACCAGGAAAAATGGATGAAAATGAACCTTTCTAAAACCTGCCTGGAGACGTGTTCACACTGACATCTTCTCCTTGTGGCGGTGTGTTTTTTTTAATGCGGTTATGGGTTTGTCCATTGGCAAAATCAGAAATAAAGTCCTGTCTCTCTTATAAAAGCCCGTCTCCAATATTGGCCAGGTTCTCTTCGCAGTTGAGGTAAATAAAGGCCCAAGCCAGTAATAGAGCCTTTGCGGTAAAAATATTCAAAGCTTCAATGTGCGTTAGGTAAGTTTGATATGTTATGACTTTTTCATAGCATCCATTTGATTTGCTGTGAGTAATCAGAGTTGTAGTTCATCATCATCAGATCAATAGATCAATCAGTAGATTGGTTCGGAAATGTTTCAGATCACCACACCATGTACAAACTAATCTAGAGTTTGTTTGGGACTGGACTGAGACTACTTCCTCAGAACAGCTGTTTTGGTCCAGACCCAAGCGTAATTGCTGAACAGACCAAACAAACTGTACAAGTTGGAAAAAGTACCTGGACAACCAGAACTAAAAAGGTGTGAAAACACCTTAAGAGGAGACAAAAGTTCTTGCTTCCTTACATCTCTCCATATATTTATAAAGATTCTTGGTTCTTCTGTCTGCTGCCAATACTAATGTCCTCGATATGATTTTTTAATCTATTTTGTAGAATTGAAGGGTTGGAACCTATTTTCCAGTGTTAGAAAATATTTGTAATTCATGCTCAAAACGCAAAGCTCAGAACTGCTGACAATGCTGAAAATCCCATCAAACCATAATCATCAATAACAGGGACACCAGTGTGAAATGTGTGTTTTTATGTGTGAATGTATTTCCACAGATGAGCTGCCGCCAAAAAAGCGTCGACCTTCCTTCACCTCTCCTTTAGCCATCACGTGCAAAAGGCATTAACACTTCAATCTCCTTCAAACAAAGCACAATCACAGCCTTCAGGGAGCCTCGGTCTGTATTTATGGCTGTGGCACTGTGCTTCATTTCAATTCAGTGCAGCCCTGATAAGCAACTCTTGATAGCCAGGTTATGGCCATTTTCCACTTTTTTCCCTAAAGCAGACTATCAGGCTGGCCAGATGAAAAAAACAAAACAAAAAAAAAACCTCCAATTGTCTCATTCAGCACAAAAGAATGAGAAAAACCTGCACCTTTTCTTTTTGTTGCCATGACCACATCTTTTTTTTTCATTTTCTGATGCTTTCTCCCAAATATGCCATGTATTGTCAATTTATATTGATGTTTTGTCAATCCAAATCATGTATTAATTACCACAATGAGTTTAATTTGTTGCAAAAGCCATAGGGTGAGACCTTTAACCATATACATACATACACAAATACATTGATTCATCTTCTGTTGTTCATCCATTAAGGGTTTGATTACAACCTCTATTCTCTGACAGATTTTTTTTTTTTTTTTTTTTTNTTTTTTTTTTTTTTTTTTGGATCCACACAGTGCACCGTTAGGATGTTTACTAAGTGAGTCCCAGAGAGACTGTCATCAGCTCCATCAGTAATGCTAGCGCCGAGCCTTTACTCATCCCTGCCAATCAGAAGTAATGCATTAACACGAGGATCGATCCTGGGTCGGCCCGCTTGATCCGTGATGGCAGCTTGCCAGAGAAAATAACTGAATCGGCAATCCGAGTCTGAAACTGAAGATTATTTAATTGAGAGACTGAAATATAAAACTCCAGACAGGATCTAATGCTGTAACTATCTGATCTCCATTTAACTATGTCTCCTTCCTCCCAAACACAAAACCTGATTGTTTGTTTGTCGACATGTAGCCGTCTGCTCAGCATCCTGCCTCTGAGTCAGTTTTGTTACTGTAGCGACCGCTGACCAATCAGATCATCCAGAGGTGACATTCATACATGCTTCCTCACACGATGAGGGGATGCAGCTTCACAATAACAGGTCTGAACTAACAGGTGCCGACAGGTGATAGTCTTTCCAACACAGACAAACAACCTTCTGAGTTTAATGAGGGACTGTAGAGGAGGTGAGGAGGAGGAGAAGAGTAAAGAGAGGGAGAGGGGGAAAGAGACGGGGGGGNAGAAGAGGAGAAAGAGAGAGATTTTGATTGATTGCCTCACAGAAGGATCAATCTCTATGATCAAATCCTGGATAATCAGTCAGTCCACATACTAGAAGGTGAGGCTGGAATGCCGGAGAATGAAGCCGCTAACACGACTATGGATGTGACTGAACAAAGTCTCGAGTCATAAATCAACGTGAAAATATCATTTAAACATATAGTAGTAATGTCTTAAATTGCACAAGACAAAAATAACATATTGTCTAAAGCAATACTTCTGGATTAACTGTTGAAAGGAAACTGTGAAAAAATATACATGTTTTTGACCTCACCTTGTGAAGTGTCGTGCATTCAAAATTTTCCTTCAGGAAAAGTAAAATAAAAGTTTGAGCAGGAAATTTCCTCAGGAATCTAAATATAAACGTCCTCATTGCGGAAAACTGACAGAGATAGTAACATATACTGTATATATATCAAAATTCCCAAAACTGGACTGTTTATCCAACAGGATCAATGAGGAAGGAAAGAAAGGAAATAGGAAAAGGAATAAGGATCGGCATTAAGAAAGCAAAGAAGGAGGGAGAGAAAGGGGACAAAAAAGGAGAAAAGGTAAATAAAACAGGAAGAAAATAGGCAAAGAAAGAATGGAAAATGAAAATAAAAGGTTAGTAAAGGATAGATGGAAAGAGAGATAGAAAGAAGGAAAGAAGGAAATCAAGTACCGTAAGTAAGGAAGGGAGAAAAGGAAGAAACATGAAAGATGGAAACACTGAAAGGAAAATAGTGGAAAGAAAGAAAGAAAGAAAGAAAGAAAGAAAGAAAGAACTTACAATATTTCTAGCAGTAGTAGCAGAGATAGAGGAAAGGTAGAAAGTCTATTTAAGTATAAAGTACTTGAAGAAATGTACTTTGTTCCTCTGCACATATTTCTGGTGTATCTTAATGTATATTAATATCTGGTATTTTCTATGCTTTTTCTCAAGTAAACGTTACAAGCCACCATGCTGTTTAAACCACCATGATCCAGTCTGTGGCTCTAATAACTTCTTATCTAATCTCATCATCCTGCACACTAACCCCACTAACCCCACTAACCCCCNCCCCCACCCCAACTACAAGGTCACTCTGTTCTGTTTCTGACGAGTGGAATATTGACCAGGAAGGGGAACAATTAAAATTCATTCAAATTCTGATAAGATTTATAAACTCAGGAAATCACTTTAAGCCTCAGAAATCACATTAAATTACATTAATTTTGATTCCAAAAAAACCTCCACCACCAAGTAGTGGTTACTGCAAAATTTCCTCTCATATTTAGTTTTAAGATGTAATTTTTTTTTTCCTAAAGCAACTGAAAAATTCTGACAAAATAGAATTCCTCTTTTCTTCAGTGCCGCTTCCCTTTTTATAAATTGATCCAGACAATCATACAAGATTCAAAACATTCATTAAACTGTTTTGCATTATAAAAATTTAGATATTTACATGTACAAAATGTATTTGATGACTTATTACTACATGAAAGGTGTTGTTATATGTTGCAGAGTGACCTAATGGAATCATAATTCAGTTCCCTGACATCAATGGAAATTAAACTGAATTGACCTTTGGCCAGCCATAACCAGAACCCAGACAGCAATGAAGAGGAGGGATGTCTGAAAAATACAGTGGCGTAGCATGGGGAGGGGATGAGGTAGGATGAGTGGGAGGTGGNGGGGTTGACCCCTGTTTGCACTAGCCCTTGTTGTATACATAAATAGCCTTGCCTTGTCAGTAGGGGCCTGTCATTTCCTTTAAAGAAGTCAAAGTGTGGTGGATCCTGGCCAGATGGAAGAACACATGGCTGCAGCTTTGTCATTCAGATGCTGCATGTGCCGTATCACTCTTAATAAAGTGCAAGTGCATAAATTCAAAAGCTTTAAAGAGGCAATATGGAAACTGATGCGTCTTGTCATCTGTTACTGTTTGATTTGGGATTCAGACATGCATTTTCTCAAAAATGTTCCAGAATAACATCTTCGTCATCTTATTTATTTTATTTTATTTTTTTTTCAACAAATTGCTTAAAGGACAATGCCAGCAATTTTGTATGTTTGAGTCCAATAAATATAACCTGTAAACATGTCAAGTTACTTACAACCATTTCCCAAAATGTACTACTTTAGCAGCCTGCACGAAGTGGGCGTGTCTGGTATAGTGGCAGAGTCAAAAGCTAATTTTGTCAGATGCAGTACACATGATTTCACCAGTAGAAGGGGGTTTCTGCCACCCTCTAACTCTCCAGCACATTTCTAATGAAGCATGCTGTGGCCTTAAAAGACTATACCAGTGATTTTGCATGTTTAAGCCCAGTACATATTACCTGCATATATGTTATGTTACTAAAAATTTCCAAAGCATAAAATTGTATTTTAGTTTTCTCATTTTGCCAAATCCTCCCAATCTTTCAAAATCAAATATTCAGGTGATATATTCACCTTAAAATTCAAACACTGCTAACAACTTTGCATGATTATAGAAGAATGGCTACTGTAATTTCTTGGGAAACGCAATCATTTCCCCAGAGACTATATTCCCTGGTGGAGATATACATTGTCTTCTGTGCAGCTCCATGTTGGACTGGTTAAATAAAGTTACTTAGACAAAAAAATTTAATAGACACAATGTTCGCTGTGATGGATTACTTATCTCAAGCATGTTTCATGTCTCTAAAAGTTGATTTTTATAGCATACTGGAATTAACTGAAACCAATGGAAGTCTGGAAGGTAGGAAAAAAAAAATCAGTGGGTTGCCAGTAATGTAATGTGCATGCAGGTAATGTGCATGCATGCTAAAACATGGTAAATCTCTGATATTGATCTTTAACAGTCTCCTAGTGTGTTACAAGCTCGATTGTGTCACCCAAACCCCTTTTCACTCACAATTCACTCATCAAATCAATCTATAATATTGACTTTTCCTTTAAAACCTTTCTTAATAACTTCGCATTTCTTTCAAATTCACTTCTTACTTGAGCAGCCAACTATATTTTTCTGTCTTGGCAGTGATCGACTCAGTTGTATTCTGAGCACAAAAACCTGCTCGTGCAGTGAAGCGGTGTTGCTGTGGCACCGCCTGTGAAACCAGGCTGAGAGAGCAGCACAACACACACGGTGTGCACGAGGTGATTCAGGGGGAGTTCTGCTGTTGTTGGCGCACATTAAAACGTACCATTGTTAACTCTGGAACCACGGATTAGGAAGGACATGAGGAAAAACACCATTTTGGCTGTCTATCACCTCCTCATTCCTCAGAATGTGAATCAAAGTGCCCCCTGCTTGTATGTGTCAGCATATGCACACATGCACACATGCACAAAGACATATTTGAACTGTAAACAGCTGGACCTTCATGGCTGTGATCTCTCGCTCAAATCTTCCCACCACAGCAAATGTAAATGGCTGGCGAAGCACCTAGCTGTCTCAACCAGAACCAGAACCACAACGACCATTTCAAAGAAGTGGGACTCAAAGTTACAGCCACACATTTGATATGTGTCCACAATGAAGAAAACACATTATACATGTTGCTTGCCTGATGTTCTGAATAGCTGCTGAGTTTCCATCAAACACAGTGGAGCTGGAGGCTGAATTTGGCTTTAAATTCTTATTCTTCATCTGCCTGATGCCTTACAGCCCACAGAGGTATACTTATAGGAGCATAGGAGAAGCTTCTGGCCTTTCTTTAGGAGATCAGGATATATGAATGTCTGGATACAATATAGTGGGAGATCTGAAAATAAGTTCAGCACTTTGTTTATGTAAAAAAGCAAAGTTCAAATGGAAAAAGCCTGAAACGTCTCGGCAGCTGATGAGTGTTGGTGATGCCTTTGGTGAGTTGAAACATCTGATTCTGACATCTATGAAGCTTTCATCTTTGGTACAGCCTCTCATCTCTGAACTCTAAACTCTACAAAAGTGTTTCCTTCAGGCAGAACAAGCGCAAACATAGTTTAAACTGTGAAATAAATTGTATTTTTGGCTCACAATAGAAATATATATATTGTATAGGGCTTAACTATCATCTAAATATCAGTTTTGCCTGATCCCATTACTGTGTAGTACATGCACTGAAAAATATCTAATAGCTTAAAATTAGTTAATATGATTCAAAATCATCTGACAATAAAAGTGCTTACACATTTTTTTCATTCAATTGCTGTTTTCTTGTTTTAGATCTATTTCTTTTAAATAAATGAAATTTAACTGTACAACACAATAAGAGAAGTAAATGTTATTGACTAGTGTCATGATCACGCTCACTGTTGTATTTCAAGATAACATTATGTAAGAGAATTGAAATTCAATTCACTTGATTTAATAAAGAGATTATAAATTGATTTTTTTATTTGAAAGATTGTTATTTTACAGCATCTGTAAATGTGGTTTTGTATTCAACAGAGTAACCTACAGTACGTTTTTGTATTGGCTTCTGGTTACATTCGATAGCAACTGTGTGTTATGAGTGCATACTGTATAACATGAGCAGCTAATGTGTATATGTGTGTGTGTGCATGTACGTATGTGAATCTTTGACTTTACTTGAAACATAAATTATTCTATGAGGATGGAAAAGTAATATCCTTTTCTTAATTAACAGCTGGAATAGTGTGTGTACGTGCTTAGAAAGCTGGTGTGTATGAGCAATTAGCAGGCTTGTAACAACATGGACGTTCATGCATTGTAGAGGAGTTAAAACGTGGTTCGTACATGTGGATTTCTGCAGAGAGAAGGAGAAAATGGATGTGAGGAGTAGCAGCCACTGAACCTCCTTCATGTGAGCATCTGTCCTGGTGTAAATCCAGGGGATGAGCATTCTCCCTGACCTCAGCAACAAGCCATCCTACAATCGCCCTCCTGCGAATGAGGCCACCACCACCCAATCTCATCTCCGACTTTCTCCCCTTCTCCTTCACCTTCCATCTCTCCGTGCAATCTCACTTTACAAGTGCGACTCCTGCACTGAGACGCTCTCAGAAGAGCTTTGTCGGCGCTACCTGTGGCTGGGGATTTCCAAAGTCATTATCTGGGCAGGCGTTGAGGTGGATTGAAAAAAAGGACAGGGAGGGAGGTGGAGACAAAATGAAAAGGAGAAGATAATATATCTGGGTGTGGAAATGGTGCAGAAGTTGTAAAGATGAAGTGAGAGACTGACATGAGGCGCCTGCAGCTTCAAAAACCGTTGCATTATACCTTAAAATATATTGTCTGTAGACATGCTCACAAGTCAAGTTTCTGCTCATTCATTGGGTTATTGTAAATGTTTCTGTATTTAAAGAGGTTGTGGTAAAGGTCCTGCACACCCATGCACACCCACACAGGTCTGTACACTTATTCCACATGATTTCTCAGGACTGTGTGGGAGTATACAGCCTGAGCTTGATTGACATTGTTTTCTTATTCTGATGGGTTTCTTAGCTGTTAAGGCTGCAAACATTATGATCCTTTAATGTATGTGTGTTATACCAGTTCCACTGAGGGCCGAGAGGCTGCAGGTTTTCAGTCCAATCAAACCCTTCAGTAGCCAAATTCACTGATTAGCTCCTCTTCTCTGATTGAGGGTTTGCTGATCATGGAAATCAGTTGGCATATTGTTTTCGGTTGGACTGAAAACCTTCACCCTGTTGGCCGTCTTTGGCACATGGTTTGACACATGATATAGCACATGGCGGCCTTAGATTCCTTATATAGCTTCACCCACCTACAACTCGGCCTTTTCTCAGGACTGTATGGGCATACACAGACTGAGCTGGATTGACATCTCTCTGCTCTAATAGTTTCAACCTTCAACCTGAGAAAAGGTTTCAACACCTTTGCATTTTATATAACAAATATGGGGAAAAGAGAGAGAAAGAGGGATGATGTGCAAAAAGCAAAGCAGGGATGCTACAATCACCACGGTGCATGTCTAACCACAGAGCCACCAGACGCCCGACCCAAAATGTTAATGTTCTTTGGTTTGTTTTGTTAAGACTGACAGACGCTTCCATCATCATTAGTCTAGTACAAAAGACAAATGGAAAATTAAACTATTCAACAAAATGGCTTCAAATTGTCACCCTTACCATTCTATAAGTCACATTATTTAGACAGTATTAATTTAAATCTGCATCAATCAATCTGACTCAATCAATGCAAGCCGATTTTAGTGTTAAAAACCACTGAGGTGAAGTATAGACACCATTTACCTGAAAACATGATTTCAAAAACAAAACTGCTGGAAAACTAAAAGTGGTTTAAAATGATGAAGCAATGACAAAAATGTCTAAATATCAAATTTCCAATTTCCAATTTTGCTGGAATTGTGCTCTAAAAAATGTTGCATAAAAGCAGATAAAACATTTAAGTTTGCTTTCAAATATACTATACTTTTAAAAAAAACATCATTTTCTTTCATTTTTATAATGTAATATAATAGGGAGTATGTCAATGTCATTGTCAAAAGAAATGAATCCAGTAAGACAAAACCTGTAGTTCCTGAGCTGCCATGAATGTTGCAAAAAGAGAGTACCTAAAATGCCTTGTTTTCACTCAGTGTACACAGCAGTGCTGCAGCAAGAGAAAGGAGGGGTGGATCAGTGTCTATTTGCATTTTTTTTTTTTTTTTTTTTTTGCATTAAAGCACTTCAAAGGTTTATAATAGACCCCTACATGGAAATAAGAAATGGAAATCCATATATAGTATGTCCTCCACCTGTAACAAAGATTTAGATCTCAGATTTGATTCTAACGGAAATGAAAACTGTTGCATTTAACTTGGTGCAATTTTCAGACACCTACAGCAGTAGGGATGAGAGAAACAGCTGACAAAAGGGAGAAAAAAGAGAAGATTTGGAAAGAAGAGGTGGCAGATAGCAACAGCAGATGTTCTGAGCAAGAGGAGAAATATGAAGGAAAGGATTACATGTACGGTAGATTATATTCAATAAAAAGTGAAAGAGGATGCATGTCCTTCTCTGGAAATGGAGAAAAATAACTTCAGGAAAACAACCTGCCTGGAAGTCAGCGGCCTCTGTGCTGTACAGCGTGCCCCGCTGATCGATACCAGCGGCTTCTCAATTTTGCCGTGCAATGAGTTCTCAATAAAATTGGTGAACGGGCCTTACCCCCACCTCTTCCCACTACCGAATCCAATTTCACAGACAACTCTAGCCTTTCCAATAATGGATTCTCTGTTTCATAGGCTTTGGCTTGTGTTCCTATGGCACTTGGTTAATATTTCAGCCCGCTGTCTCTCTTCCCCGCACAGCCCACTTTGTTGTATTGATTTATTTGTGAATCCCCATACATACCACCTCTGTGGTGGGAAGATGATCTATTATGGAATTTAATACCTTTCAAAGAGCTCATTTTATTCTTTCCCCCTTTTTTTTCTATAAATGATCCATGGAGGGGGGGAATAGGAGTGGTTAGAAAAGATGATGTCATTTATCCTGATTTCTCTTACAACGAACAAACAGGAAGCGTGTCATCAGGCTGCAGGTTAATGGTGAAAAGCAGCCTTCAGACAGATGAAGACTGAATGGGAAGACCTTAAATTAGCAGTAGTGTGGATACAGACAATGGTTTAAAAAAAAAAAAAAAAAAAAGAGGACTTCTGCTTCCTGCTTTTGGGAGGAGGGGAGGAAGAGGTGACGGATCTAAAGTCATGTGGGGGGTTAGCGGGAAGTCGACATTTTCAACAAATAAACGTGTTCATTTTAAAATGATCAATGCGTTTGCAGACTGTTTTACATGAATGTTACAAGCACTGGATTGCATTAGGTTGTGTTTGGTTTTTTTTTATTACTTTACATATGACTACAATGTGAAATCTGTTGCTGAGAAGTTCACTTTTCCTACGTTGTTAGTGTGTTCAATATTTGTCCAAAACATCTTTTGAGAAGACATCCAGGTCCATGACACATTGTATGACTGCAAATGGGCAAGTAAATTAGTTTTGTGGAAACTAAAGGTTAACTAACCCTCTGGAGTCTCAAATATTTTTCTAGAAAATTCTTCATTCTTGGAAAAAAAAACAAAAAAAACAAATGTCTGAAAGACTTTAGCAAAAAAAGTTTAAAATAAATTAGAAAAAGTTGTCAATTTTCAGCTTGATTCCTGATTATTCTAGAAAATGAAGGGAAGTCTCCAAAAATCAGCAGATAATGTGTGAATGTGACTTTAGACTAAAGAGAGCTACCCTATTTGGTTAGGGAAAGATCATGATCCTGATTAAAATATAAATGCCAACACTGACTTCCAGTATTGGTCTAAATTCCAGTATTGGCCAAAAATCCAAATGTCGAAGTTGAAGTCATGTGCTTTAAGGCCACAGAATGCTTCATCCAAAGTGTCAGATATTCAGATCGTGGCAGAAACCCCTCTGACTGTCAGTAAGGTGAAATATCCTCTTCTAAAGTGAAAGTGTGTGCTGTTATCCCTGTTTCTATAATTAATCATGTTGAGATCTGGGCTTTTTGCTCCACCTGCTGATGCATTCTCAAAATGCACATCAGAAAATGCTTACTTTCCAAAGCTGTCTCCAACCAAGTCAGATAGGCTTTACACTCTCATCGATCCACTCCAACCTCCTTCTGCACTCCATGAACAGGACACAAAACCTTACCAATGAATCTAAATCGTAATTATACTGTATATTAGTCATATATGAGAATAATTTTCATGAAACGGGGTTGCGAAGGATGGCAAAGGAGGATGAATGATGCACAGATGTGGAAGAGAAAGCTAAAATATCTCCTTGAACCCAGGACACATGGCTACTATTCTTCCTGTATCTCTCATCCTACGCCTGACACCTGGTCAATTCATTAGGATTGAGATTTCCCCCCCCTGCTCTCTCTCTGCACACACACAAACACACACACTAAAGCATACACATGTTGAGTCTCCCTGCAGTGCGAGCCCTATGGACTGAGCGGGAGCAATGTATTTAAATGAAGAATTTGGTGGAAACCAGTGGGAAGGCTGTTCGACTCCATACTGGAAAATCATTTACACCACTGCAGCTGCTGTTCAGGGTCCCATGTCTGAATATAATAGTGCAACATGCTGACTGACAGAGAGATCCCATGCGGACTGGAACATTGGACAAAATAGGCTCAAATGAATACAGTTGTGCAGTAGCATCAATGTTGCATTATCTCTAGATTCTGAAAATGATTGTTTTCAATACATTTCTGCCATAATGGACAGTATATATAAGGATGACAGGAGAGAGAGAGAGAGAGAGAGAGAGAGAGAGAGAGAGAGAGAGAGAGAGAAAGAGAGAGATGGACACGGTATTAAGTTGATCAAAATCTACCAAATTTCAGGTTAAATGTACATGAAGACCCATTGTGGATGGATGATTTTGTCTTAGGTAATTCAGTAGCAGCTTAAAAGGAATCTCCTATTTGTCTAGATTATGGCAAAAAAAAAAAAAAAAAAAAAAAATCACTAATTAAATTACAGAGAAAGTAGGCTATCACTGAACCCTGTCTGAAGAGACACTGACAAATGGATTTGCAATTAGGACAATTAAATTGGACAATTATCATTCTTAAAATTATTTCCACATCTCAACATAATGGTTGATGATGGTCGTACATGATAATTGCATTTTGCAAATTGTAGTCCTTGTAAATTAGCTTACAATAGATTGTTCAACTGCCTGTTGTATAGATTTTGGAGTCAATGGAACTGGGTTGTGGTTGCAAGTTTCAGCAGGTAATCAGTAATCAGTCACAAATACAGCCAATAGGGGGACTGAGAAACTAATTTAGTCTCTGCAGAACTCATAAATTACACAAGTGTGATGGAAACTTTTCTCAATAAATAACCAAAGAAGTTATCCACTCTAAAGTATGATTACAGCAATTTTATAACCCTTCCAGGAAATCATTTCACAGTGACACGTTCCATTCTGCTCAGTACTGAAAAGACTTACTGTGCAGAATTAATGGGTCTAATCCATGACTGAGATGCATTATTTGACTGGCAGCCATTAGTGAGTCATTAGTGCTTGTGGTGCTTCATAACATGTCAGCGGAATGAAAAGTAATTACTCAAAACAGTTGGCTTTTTCTTTCTGTTTTCTTCATGTTTGAAATGAAAATGAACAAGAACAAATAACAGGTAGAGCAGTCACACCCTTTGCACACGCATGCACACACACACACACGCACACACGCACACACGCACACATGCACACACACACACACACACACACACACACACACACACAGTACCTCTATTACTATACTTGTAAGGACCTTCAATTCCATTAACTTTCATTCATTAACCACTAACTTGAACCAAACCCTTTGGCTAAATACCTCAAAGGAGAATTCTGGTGTCATTTAGAGTTACGGGCAATTTACTTGTGTGTGTTTCTGGGTTCCATTTGTCAATGCAAGCTGCGCCAAGTTGGGATTTATGCATGCTCTATTGATTTTTTTTTTTTTTTTTTTTNTTTTTTTTTTTTTTTTTTGATGTTTCAAATACAATCTTTGCAGTGTCAAAGCTAGCCTGAAAACGAACGGCTGTTTCGTCTAACAAAGATGCTGTCGTTAAAAAGAGCTGCATGTGTGTGTGACGTGTTTTTGGAGGGTAAACTCCTGACAGATTTCCATTTCTTCCTGTGGTTGAGCACAGACATGAAAGAGTCAATTCAGACAGTATTATCATAACTCTGACAGTGTGACTAAACCAAATGAAGCCTTCAAGTTCCTATGATATATTTTCTCACTTTGTGTACTTGATTCTCACTCTGTGCAAGCATGAATTACTTTCTGAAGGGAGGAAAATGAGCTCTGATGTCTACAATTATGTTGAATATGTGCTGAAATGTGGAGGAGTAATTGAAAGAAGAATGTAAATAAAATGTGTGCCATCATTAAACATTAAAGGAGATATATTATGCTTTTGTGTACTTTTCTTTTCCCTCATTTTTATAGTGTAAAACAGCAAGGCATACAATATATGCAAAACTAGAAGTTCATGCCTACAAATGCTTCCTATAAGCTAAACCCATAGATTCTGAACTGCCATGAAAGCTTAATTTTGGATTAAATTAGTCCTTTAATTCTGTAACATTTCAAGGACCATACTGGCGATCATGCATGTTTGAGCCTAATATATTCAATTTTCACACATGTTACGTTCCTGACAATCATTTCCCAAACGATAAAACCATATTTCAGCTTTCTTGATATTTTGCAAAATCTCTCAATCTTTCAAAAGCAAATATTAAGAGATACACCCACCTTAAATATCGATGTTTCGCTTGCTAATACTTATGCAGCCTTATGAAGTCATGGTTGTTTAAATTTTTCGATAAACGCAGGTCTTATTTTGGGACTATATTCCCTGGTGGAGACATACATTCACTCTGTGCTTTTTATTGTGCTTAAATGCTAAAATTACGTAACTTCGAAAAAAAACCCTGAATACAAGTCTTGCTGGTGATGATGGATTACCTATCCCAAGAACGTTTCAAATATCAACAAGTTGATTTTAATAACGTACCAGAATGAACTGAAACCAACGGCGGTCTGGAAGGTAGGAAAAAAAAATATTATAGTTCACCATTCCAATACTATGCTTTGGGAAATGATTGTCAGGATGAAAATTGAATATATTAGGCTCAAACATGCATGATCGCTGGTATGGTCCTTTAAGTCAACACACCTAGTTAAACACAAAGCATGAAGCTTAGGGTGTTTGGCCAGCATCTGCCATGTTGCTGCTGTCCAATCAGCACAGAGCTTTTCAGAGGGGAGCATTAAAGAGACAGTACTTAAAACATCTGGTTTTCACTCAGTGTGCACAGCAATGCTGCAGCAAGAGAGAGTATAAGTGGGACACTGTTTTTTGGCCATTAAAGCATTGATACTAATTGGTACTTCTTACTGGACTAAGAACATAGAATCTGTATAATTTGTCCTTTTTAAACAGTTTCTGGATCTATTATAACCCTAAACTTGAATCCAAGCCATCAACTAACACCTTAAACATCTGAATTTTTCAAGGAATTTCCCTAATCAAGTTATTACTGTGAGGGAAATTTGGCAGAAGTACAACAGCACACAGCATGTCTGCAGCACAGCCGACATAAATCACGCTCCATCGGCAGCAGCATATATCTGAGCTATACTACCGAGGAATCAATCGCCTCTCAGACAAGATTGTGATGAGGATTGTGGAAAGGGGAAAAATGAATTTCAGCCTTCGCCATCTCATCTCAATTGTGCCAACTAGCCAAGCGGTGGGGGAAGAAATTCTTCCCTTTTTTCAGCCTGTGTCCTCTTTAATCCATCAGTGGTTGACTGATCACAAATGTGCAGGAATGAGTTCCTTTTTGCACCAGAGATCATGAATAGGACAATAGTACACCAAAAAAAAAAAAAAAAAAAAAAGCTGACAGAATACAGTCACATTTTATTGGTTCATTAATGTAGCCTGACCTGGAAACAATGTGAATGCAAATTACAATCCTGCATGTTGTTGAGTGGAATAATTTCATATCTCGGTAAACTATGTGAGCAGGAATGAAATTATGTCTGAGCTTCCAAAGACAAATATTATAATTAGAGCAGGAGGAGATATGGGGGGTTGACTGTGAACTTTAAAAAAAAAACAAAAAAAAACCTTTAGCAGCTCTAGCAGCTCTTTTCATGTGCTAAGCAATGGGATTCATTGACTCACATTTAACACTCTCACATTGATTCGAACCAACATCTTTCCAAATTAACACTTCACCATTATAGCCTAAAGACTCTCTAAGGGTTTACAGTATATTCTGCTACCTGAGCGTATAACCGAAGGGACACAAGAATGCCTTAAAAGCAGATAAAATCCATTTACTCATCCTTAAACACACAAAAAACACATCCGCACACATCCAAAAATGCACATATATTCTCATTGAAGCCCACACAATCACACATACACACTCCCAGATGCTGGATTTCAGATCAATGCCACAGGAAAAATCAATAGATTGTGGTGGTGGGGAGGGGGAAACACTCACGGCAAAGATATATTTAGTAAGGTGAAAGACCTGCGAGTGAGTGAGAGAGGAGGAGAAAGTGAGAGGGAGAGAGAGATGGAGGGTAAAGAAGGAATTTAATGGAGCTAATTGATTAAGTGAGGTTCAGGACAGGGACGCAAACCCACCCAGTCTCCCCGAGGGCTTCATTGAACCAGATGCTGCTCACCTATAGCAATTACCTGCACACCTGATCTCCATGTCCCGTACCACCAAAACAAGCCATATGTGGGCTCCTACAAGCCAACAAGCTGTCACTTCTCTCCATCTCCTTGATTTTCTGTCACTGGGATCTTTAAGAGCTCAGACTTTTGGGGGGATCTGGATCACTATAAATGCCAAATCGATATGGCTTTGTAAAGAAAGTTTAGAAGAGACAAAGTGACAAACTGCATGGGAACATCTGTACGGAGAAGGAAGGTTGAGCTTAGCGGGAGGTTCCAGCTGTTCATTTTCACCTTCTGTACCGTAGACTGTAGCTGTTTGGGCAAGATGCAACATTTGCTCGATAACTCAAGGGGATTCATTTATGTTTTCTTCGGTAGTATTGGCATCTATTCTATCCTCAGCTGGGTCGGGAACATCTGGCTGCGTTATCAATCCTCCATCCTTGTGTTCTTTTGTTTCAGAATTTCAGCTTTAGTACAAAGAACTAAAAACTTGGAGAGAGCTTCTGAGTCCAAACATCACCATTCTGAATCCTCTCCGTCATGCAGATATAACTTTGTGCAGCAAAACAGCACAATTTGGAAGCTTTAATAATGAGCTGAAAAGGAAATGTAGAAACAATTTTCCCTCCTCGTGCTAAAAACTGAACTCAAGATTTCATGTCACTATTTTCAGGATACTTTTATTTAATTCTATAGCTAATTTAAAAAAAAAAAAAAAAGTTTATATTTACAGTTCTAATGAGCAAAAATCTTTAACCTCCTTTAAGAATGACTGCAGCTGAAGTCAATTAGTTTCTCCATTCCATCTGCTGCTACAGTCTTGTCCTTCTGTCTTAAAACACTTATTATAGCACTTTGCATAACATATAAATGGATCTTGTGGGCACATATACATTTATAAATATAGATCTCCACAAGAAAAGAAAAGCTGACCCACCTACACACACACACACACACACACACACACACACACACACACATCCATAAGAGATGGAGAGGGGGCGTTGCAGTTGCCAGGGAGAGTGATGGATGAAGGTATGTCTGAGGGCGGGACGAGTGCACAGACAGGGTGTTTCAGATCAGTGACGCCCCTTCACCTGCCACAATCACCCAACAAAATCCACCAATCAGGGGTCAGATTAATGAGAATAAGCCACCATTTGACATGAAAAACATGTAAAACTACTGCAAAATACTGAACAAAGATTCTGACCTAATAAGATATAATACAATACCTAAATATGGCAGTACAGACCTTCGGTAGCTTACATGACAAAAGCCTGAACCTGCAGCTTTCCCCGCCCATGAGCAAACAGTATATGTTATGTCCTATGTGATTAGGGATCAAGCTTCCCTCTGATGGAGCCTGACAAAGACTAAAATAAAAACAAGTAAAAGATCTCTGTCGCCCTCCAGTGGTTAAAAGTGAACATAACAAATCACACATTATACTTTTCTTTTCTTTTCTTCTTCAGGGATTTCAAATACTAAGCTGTGGTAAAGTCCTTCCTTCTATTGCAATAAATAAACAAATAAATAAATAAAATAGAAACTATTAGGCCAAGGCACAATGTGTCAGAAAAAAAATAGATTTAAATTATTTTATTTTATTTTTATTTTTTTTTTGTAATTTTCAGGCAGTTCTGCGAAATCTTCATAGAATTCTAACAATGTACAAAATCAAATGAGTGTTTAGATTTGGAAGGTTTGTTCTCCTGCATACTGACTGGGAAAAAAAAAAAAAAAAAAAAGTTCTTTCTGTCCCTAGTCATCCTTTGTTTGGTGAGTTTTGTTTGCTTCCATCTGGTCGGAGATACAAACTTCCTCAGTTCAACAGATACCAGCATCCTTATCCCTACAGCTATTAGATTTATAAACAGCTGACCATAAGATTTTTATTATATTGTCTTGTTTGATGATTCAATGATTGATTGACTACTTTTTACTTCGACAACAGTAAAATGGTGCAGATAAAGTTGTAATAACCATTTAAAGTCTGATTACTGATTTTAAAAAAAACAATCATAATGGTTTGTTTTATTACATTGCCACAAACAATGATATCTAATTGTAGATATTTGTTGTAAAATTATTGTTTATCAGAAGATGATCAGTTTTGTCACTGGACCTCCAGTTATGCATGAAAGGTTTTAGCTGCGATTGAGTATTTTTATGTATTACAGTAACATAAAGGCTTGTAATATTTTATCAGCAGACACAGGTAGGTTTTACTGTAGCTGGTTGAGATGTACATACAATGTGTTGCTGCCATCTCGTGTTCAATACTGGTATTGCAGCGACAGGAAGCCCCGTTTCAGTGATTCCCCAGGGAATTCCCAGGTGACCTGAGTCCCTTTGTTTACTCAGTATGTGACAAGTAGCTGCTATGAATCTCCTGTTCACGCATTAAAAAGTTTCTAATGTGTACTGAAACAACTGAAAGTATTGGTGAAGGGTTAACTGCTTAAATGGCTCAATTAGTAAAATATCAGAAAGCAGTTATACGGTATTCCTCCCAAAATTATTTTAATGTTGAGGCTGAGATTTGCTATTTTGGCCACTAGAGGGAGCCCTAGCTCTACATACTGACTAATAACCTCACTAACATGTCCTGAACTGTGCACTAAACAATGTGTTAGAACATTTTTCAAACTCTGGGGTCACTAATTTTGTCAAAATGTCTCTGATTATCTTAGCATATGTTGTCATTCAAGAACAGCACTTCCATCAGTTATGTATATTCTTATAAGAGAAAGGTCATCTCAAATTAGACAGAGGTTTGGTGGTACATGATCTAATTTCAACCAAAGCAAATATGTGCTTTCAATTTCCAATATCAAAACATATTTATTATGTTTAATGATTCCACCATGTCAGATACAGTTAATTTTTCATTTCTAGTTTTGATCATCTAAATGAGATCAAATATTGTCAAAGTTTTGTTAGGGAAAAAGTTTTTTTTTTCTTTTTTAGTAAATACTAATTATTTGTTTTTAAATAATTAATATTCTACCAGCATACACTTTGCAATAACATATTAAAGGACATTCATCAATCAAGTCATATATAAAGAATTATGACAATGAATAATTTATTAATTTAAATTAGTTCCTCCTATTGGGATGATTTTTTTTTAATTTTAATTGCATACTATCAATCTTTTTGTAAGAGTACGTGTAACTTACTTTAAATAGTTATGTATTTAATTTTGAAGTGACACAGTACTACCACCAGCATGTCAGAGGCTCCTGACAGCCACTAGAGGTCGCCATTGTTCTTATAATTTGGGTCTTCAAAGTGTCATTGAGCCTTTATCATCAATACCCCAATAGGGCTGGTAAATCATTAGGTTTTATTTGTTCTGGATCACTTTTGATTGTTCATTTGGAGTATTTTGTACTGTTTATCATCTGATCCAATGTTGACATGATCTCATCTGTCTTTTCTCTAGTTTCTAATTATGGATTTTTGACTTTTATTCTGTTGCTGAAACAATGTAATTTACCTCGCTGAGATCAAAAGTCCCCCATGGTCCATTACC
Source organism: Lucifuga dentata (assembly GCA_014773175.1). Classification (NCBI taxonomy): domain Eukaryota; kingdom Metazoa; phylum Chordata; class Actinopteri; order Ophidiiformes; family Bythitidae; genus Lucifuga; species Lucifuga dentata. Next base: position 29,594 of record VXCM01004103.1, read on the forward strand.
CAAATTAAAGACAAATTACCCACTTTATACAGTCACAGGATGCAATGATGTGTCTCATATCTCAAAATGAGGATATTTGTGCGCCTTTGATGAAGCACAGGCAGAGACGGCCTTTGCCCCTGACATTTGCTTTCAAGTGCTGCAGCTTTTTTTTGACTGACAGAGCTCTTTCAAATGCAAAGCTGCAGGATCACGGTGAGCAGACAGAGGCAGAGAAGGGAAGGCATGAAGGGATACAAAGAGGGATGGAGAGATACACCCTCTCCCCTGCCACCTCCCTAACGCCCCTCTGTCGATTCCCCGGCTCTCTAGGTAGGGAGGTGGCTGCTAATTGGCGGGGTAAGTGCTGAGGCATGCATCCTAATTGTGCTTCTCCTGGAGAAGGCGCTCTGGAGAGACGTGAGGGTTGGCCGATGTGACTCACAACTCCTCTCCTCTCGTCTCTTCCCTCCATATTTCTACATATTTCTGTGGTATCTGTGCTTTTTCTTTATCTCTTCCTGTTCTCATGTTTCCCCATATTTCCCAAACTTGACCTCCATAAGGTCATTTGTTTTGGGACGCATGTGCATATGAGCAGGAAATTTGCAAGTTAACTGCAACACACCAGTCTACACTGATCTTAAAATAACCTCAAATCTTTAAAACAAGCAAAAAGTCAGTTTGGTTTAAATAAAATCACCTTCACACTATCGTAATATGCCTCATATTAGGATATCGTCATTTATTAGAATAAAAAGTGAAACTGGAAACAGGTAAAACCCCACCGAGAGACAAGTCATAATAATAATTCATAATAAAAAAAAAAACAAGAGAATGAACCCTAATTGAACTGCTCACAAAATTACCTTTACAGCTAAATTATAAGTCGAAATGTAAACTGTGAATGAATGTGAATAAGTTTTGACATTTTGGAGCAACAACAAAGCTCTGAACACATCTTCTACATTTATAGATAAGTGAGTAAAAGTAAAAAAAAAAAATCAATGATTTTATGTTAGATTTATTTGAAAAGAGACTTTATTTGATTTACATACATTGATACATTTGTCTGTATTCATAAATTTTAATATTTGCTTCCTTTTATAATTTGAACTGCTTTTCCATTCTCTTTGATGTTTGCTTTGGAATCTATTATCCAAAAAACCTTGGCTAAAACACATGGCCATCACTTTGTACATAATATAATACAGCCTTTATTCTCTGGCTTTTGTAGTTTTACGGATCCCCCAGAATAAAGAGAATATCTTATAATTTTGATTTTATTTGAGGTGGATCCATATTAGAAATGACACAATTTGTTATGCAGTATGTCTTACAGCAAAAGAACTCATGTTGTGGTAAATAATGACAAAAATAGGAAAATAACTGAAATTACTGTCTGTGAACAGATCAGGGTGTGCCCCTATCTTTTTGAAAATTGAATATTTTGCATCAGATGAGTATTTTCTTTGTTCTTTAACTAATGACCTAAAAATGAAGGAGGCCTGGAATTATTTCCTCTGTGTGTGTGTTAATTAGAGGTGATGTCACATTGCAGTGACTCACAGCTCGTATGGCTTCGCTCTTTCTTTCTACCTCCAGTTTTTGTATAAAGGTGAACACGGTTGCTGTACAAGGTCACACACTGTGATGTCATCCTGTCAGTATGAGCAGGATGTGTGTGTGTGTGTGTGTGTCTGTGTGTGTGGTGAGGTCACCCTTCAACACGCCAGCTGCTTGCCTATTCTGTACTTTTTACCTTTAGCCCATGAATATGACATCACACGACTGAACCAATTAGAGATGTTAAATAAATATGCATCAAAGTCATTAATCTTCCCTGTTAAAATGCAACACGAAGCCTTTCCCTGCAATCATACATTTTGAAATGTATGATCTCACACCCACACACACACGCATGAGTAAACTGTTATTTGTAAGTCATTGTTTTAGTCATTAATACTGATTTATTGTTTGCTGGGAAAATACTGTAATATAGAAAAAAAAAACGTGTGTTAGATTTACATCTGTAATAGAATAACACATGCGATGAGATATTTTCAAAAAAGAAATGTACATATCAAAAAGGTACAAAAAATAGCAAAAGAGTGACTTGTTACAAACTAACACATACACACACACACACAACACACAGCTGTTTGAGTAACAGCGAGGTTTAACACAAAGATCAGGAATCATTGACTGGTATAAATAAGTTCTGAGGCTAACAGGACCAGAGGGAAAAGAGAGATGCAAACAAAATTACCTGCCTGTCAACTCTGTGTGCGTATGTGTGTGTTAGCAATATTTTAAAAGTTTCTCTCTAATATACTCGAGGTATGTACAGAACAGGCATTTCTGTATTAATAGGAGACTCTTTACTGACCCCTTTGTGTAACAAAAGGTGCTCATTAGTGAGTTTAATATGGTAGCATTTTTTTGTGAGTGTGTGTGTGTGTGTATTCATGGTTAAAAATCAGAATAAATAAAAGCCAATGAAAAAGTCAAAGTGATGTGCTGCTGTGATGTTTTTTTGTGACCTAAATTAAATTCTATTGTGATCCAGATCTGGATTGGAGTCCACTATTTGAGAATGTGGGCCACCGATTGAGTGAATTAAAAAAAAAAAAAAAAAAAAAAAAAGCCGCAATGTAATATTTGCAGTATTGCATTTCTTATGGTTTTGTTCATGCCAGATCCTTGAACATTCCTTGTTTTGGTTTCTGGAGTCCTTTTTTTCCTTATTGTATTAGAAATCTTCTTGCCAAATTTCCTCATACACTTTTGCCTTTCTTTCCACTTTTTTTCTGCCTCGTCTTGGAATTGATTGAAGAAACTGAGGTGGTGCGTTCTCATGTTACTGTACAGCCATCACACTCACACACACTCATACACACACTCACCATTATGTGAGAAGAAGTTGAGCAGCATGGACAAGCAGGCACTCATATGTGTCATTGGCCCCCGCTGTGGGCAGCAGCAAGACCCTGATTAGTGCTAATGAAGATCTGCAGGAGGTGGTAATGTGTGTGTGTGTGTGTGTGTGTTATAGTTGCAATTGTGCGCATGTTTAACTGCTGTAATGAGACTAGCTGCATGTGACATGTGCGCATACATGTGATGTGGGACTTTTTAGAGCCCACCTGTAAGAGTCGAATCATATTTAACTTTCATATTGGTCCATCTGGTGCCAGCATGAATCCATTTATTATGATTATTACGATTTCAACTGCCCATGGTGATTTAAAAGTCTGCACGGGAGGACTCACAGTCATCTCTGACCTCTGACCCCTTGTGATTTATCTATTCTCCACCTGTAAATGGACTTCCAGTATTCCCAGTCACTACTCTCCCAGTCCGTTTCCATGGTGACTTGCCCTTAACCTTCTGCCAGCCGTCCCTCCTGGTGCAGTTGACATCTCCCGTCTCCACCGCTCTCAGCCTGGGAAATCAGACTAATAAATAGCTTTATGGTAATCAGGCTGCTGAACGTTGAGTTGAGCTGCCAATCTTAATATTCTTATTAAAGTGCCTGAAAATGTCAGTCTTACTCCTTGCCCCGTGGACCTCCACACTCTCTCTTCTTTCACATTTCACTCGCTATTCTGATTCTGGTGCTTCCTGTCTGCTCTCACTGTCAAGATCTTTCAGCCTCTCGCTGGTCAGATTTCTCTCGGTTCATGTCCCATGTTATATTATGCTGCGTTTGTTATACGTTGTTGTTACGTTAGGCCAGAGGTTCCCAAGCACCCAAGAACCAGATGATTTTTGCTGAAAATGAAACTGAAGAACTGCAAACTGGTAATTAGGCTCATAATGAAAGACTGATTTAACCATTTATCAGAACAATACTATCTGTCAGGAATTTTTTCTGAAAAGGTTGATATAATAATTTCTGCTTGTCTATAGAAAATGCTGATGTTCCTAATGTGACTTTTAATTGACATTCTACATGTATTTACATTGCTACAGATACTGATAATATGTAATCATCATCATTTTCTATTTTTATGACCTAGATACTTACGATTATAATAGAATTCAAATAGGAATTCCCCATGAGTCCAAGTTTCAAGTTTTTTGATTTTGACAAATCAAAGAATAAAATGTGGGGAAAACATGATATAAATGCTTTTAAATGTGTTGATACTGCTGCATTTAAGCAGGACATCATCTTTTGGGAGATAAGCTTGTATATATTTTGTCATGAGAAGGCAGAAATCATAAACATGTCTTCATGTAGATTAAAATATTTTTCCCTTTAATCTCTACATAATGTCTGATATATCTCACACATTAAAAATATTTCATTGTCTTTATGTAATATTTTACTAAATGATTAAAGGAGTGAGAGATACATTAGGAATATCTATTTTCTTAACTAAATAAGACGCAAATAATTCTTTTATCAAGATTTTAAAACGATTTTTTCTTGTAATTGTCCACTATAGTGGCATCATGCAGCAGAGGGATTGAACCCATTTTTTTCCATTCTCCCACGCATTTTAGTTAGTATAATGATGTAATGTTTAATTCTCAAACTCAAGTTGAGCAAAGTTATGCATAATTTATCAGAATTATGCATAATGTTATTTTTTAAGTAGACACCCATTATGCATTTTAAACTGTTGACACATGGTGATCCAGATGACATGTGAAACTTTTTCAAATTAAACCTAATTGGGAAAAACACTTGGCCATGATTTTAGTGTTGTTTTGAAGTATTAAGAGGCATTAAAAAATCATTACTGAATGATTTAATTATCCATAAAAGGGTAAGGGTAATATAATTTAAGCACTCTGCTTAATATATGCATTGTTTAGTAATAGTGGCAATATTTCATCAACTTAGTATGTTTTGTATTTTAGTTCCATCTGACCTCAGAAGTTGTCAGTTGGTATTTTTATATGATTGTTACATTTATAAACTGCAAAAACATGTAAAATATGTAGAACATAACTTTCTGAATGTCTGCTGTGGGGACAGGACGTTGATGATTTTGGAGTCTGCTCTGATCCCGTCAGAGGAAAGTTCAGCAATGGGCTAATCAAATGACACCTGAAATTATTTTAATATGAACTGTAAGTCCAACAAAGGGATCAAAAATATATATATTGTATAAATTTGACAAAAAAAAAAAAGTNTTTTTTTTTTTTTTTTGTTATCCTCTGACTTCAAATATTATTATAGTTCAAGTATTTTTTATGTGATGTTATTTCATTAACCATCTGGATTCCTTTTTGCAGTTTTATTTCTCACTGAATGTGATTGTTTTTCTATGTCCCACATTTTAAAAAATGTGAGAAATTCAATAAATACATAAATAAATATTGATTATTGTTTGATTTATTCTATAAAGGTCTTCTTTACTCAATTCAAGAAATTTTCAGAAAATTAAAAAGCAGGTCCCATCATTATAAAGAAAAAAAAACTACTAAAAAAAAAAAAANCACCAGGAAAAAAAAAAAAAGAAAAAAAATCTAGAATAAATCTAGGAAAGCAATAATTGATTGATGGATAAGAAAAAAATGCCTAGAAAATTCTTCCTCAGTTGCCATGTGATTCATCAACGTGTTTAAAGTCTTTGCAAAATGAACTTTAGACTCCAGAGGACTAACAGACAAACAGGCTGAGTGAGAGCCTTTGTGTTCAGGTGGAGTGATGGTTCATAGCACAGCAACAGGCCTGTGACAGGCCTGACTCACTTGGTGATGGTGGCTGTGGAAAGCGAATGAGTAAGACTTCACCATCTGCTCCCCATTCGGCCCACAGGGCTGATCCACTAAGCTCAGGTGTGAATGTGACTGTATGACGGTCAAGCAGGATGAAAAATGAGCAGCAAGACCCTCATTCAAAAGCAAATACATGTGAAATAAGACATTTAAAACAGTCGCATTTGAAATCCGTATGCTGATTATATCCTGTAATCTTTTCTTAATCAAACTTTTCATGCAAGTAGTACGTTCCAAATGTCTTTTTTTTTTTTTCTGACATGTCTTATTTCGAAGAGTGTGAATCCAAAAAAACCATCAGAAAGTTTTTATATGGACTATCTATCTATATAGACCACAGACTGGAAAAAAAGGTTTTAAAAAGTAGTCCAACATTCTGAATTCTGCTTATATTATGGTCTTATATTGTACAAAGATTAATTTCTTTTATTTAAATATGTCATCATCTTAGATCAAATATACTTTTTTGTTGAATGTTTATTTTTGCATTTTTCCATTAAGAACGGTGTTAACCAAACTAAAATGTAATTAAAGTGGCATTTAGGCTGCAGTCACTTTAATTTGCATAACAAAGAAAAACATTTGACTGAACGTACTTCAGCCGACGCAGGTTAACATCGTTAGAAATGTCAAAATATTCCAAAAACATAATTACATGTACATGACGGCAATTAAAATTTAATTTCAGCAGGATCAATATGCTAGTGATGTCAGAAATCTTCAAAAATCAATTACATTTCTGCACTGCACTTTTGTTTGTTTTGTATGTGTGTGTGTGTGTGTGTGGGGGGNAGGCAGCAGACTGTATTGATTAATTATTGTTTACTTGGTAATTGCCTAGTGATTGTTACAACTACAGCCCATGGTGAGCATACTCTTCACACACACACACACACACACGCGCGCACACAGCCTTAGCTAATGAATCAATATTGGCATGTGGCATGACAGATACACTGAAGCATAAATTGAGATCATGCAGCAAATAATAATGAACAAATCATACGGTGGATGAGTTATTACTGTAGAATACTCAGTGTCATTTTTATATACATCCAGTACAATGTGTGATTGTTTATACAGTATGGTAACTATTAAAGGGCTAGTCAGTCTTTTACAGCATTTATAGTGTGAGTAAGAAAGAGAAAATGACAAAAAAAAAAAGTGATACATGCCAAAAATAATATCATTAATCAAATCAACTTGGCAATTTCCCATAATGTAATTACCTGTTAATCTAATCAGATGCTTATGTCCTGGAGATAATTTCAAATGTATCTCTGCAGCTTTGCAGAAATGACTAAGTAAGAGTAGAATAAAGTCAGATATGGTTATTTTTCTTTAGAATTTTAAAAAGAAAGTCTATTTTGATTGTTTAAGGCACAAATATCTACATATCTTTGCTCATAACAGATATGTTGAGAAATATAAGTAAGAGAAGGAGAGCATATCACTTTATAGTCTTTATGGTATGTGCACAACACAAAGTCACACTGATCTTCACTGCTTGTGTGTGTGTGTGTGTGTGTGTGTGTGTGTGTGTGTGTGTGTGTGTGTGTCTTACTATTCATAGGCATGCATGACCAATTGTGTTGACACTGCGGGACTGTCATCACAGGTTTCTTTCCCAGCGATGGATTTGGAAGATAATTGGCAGACAGATTGGGATGTGAAATGGATTTTGACAAAGGCTACATGTATTACAGAGTGTGTTTCTGCATGTGTGAGAGAAAGAGATTTGTCATGCTTACAATAATGGCTTATGTGATATTGCCTGTGTGTATATTTGTATGCTGACTTTGTCACAAGTGTCCCCCCTCACTCTGTGTGTGTGTGTGTGTGCTTGCACACACACACACACAGGTTCCATAGTAAGCAACCTAGACCTTTGTTTCACTCAAGTACAGTTTTCTATACAAACGATCCAACCACTTAAGCTTGGTTTGTGTACTTCACATTGTTACTAGGGTGCAGGTGCGGGTGGGGGGTNGGGGGGGAGCGCGTCACATATGATGTAATCGTGGTACTCACGCCATGGTGTTCTGGGCCTCTGTGAAGTCATGTTGCACCTCCTAGATTTTGTGACTTTATGCAAGGGGTGTGAGTGGTGCATTGTTCGAAATGGAGGAGTTGGAGGCTAGACTTGCCGAGCTGGTGCGTCCATACAAACGTCTTTATGACTTGTCCCTGAGACATTATAAGATGCTTCACATGGCCCAAAACTCCTGGAAGAAAACAGCAACCGCACTGGGCAAAGTTTTTGCTATAAAGTTTGTAAAAATATGTGGGATCGTTTTGTGACGACTTCATTGACTACTTCCTGCTTGACCTGGTATTTCCTCTATGCTGCCCCCTGTCGTTTCAGAGAATATTGCAATCGAGAATGCGCCAAGTTTAAAACGCCTTCACTCTCTGTGGAAGTGTGTGCGCTGTCGGTGATGGTCCCCTCGCTAACATATAACCACCTATCAGGACTGGGAACACTTTAAGTCTCCACCATACTTGATGGTAAACAGTCGCTGCATAGAAACACGACAACACAAGGCAACATCTTTCTCGACCTGGTAGTGTGGAAATCAGCCTACATAAACACATGTTTAAAACAGCAAGTGGCAGCATTTGTGATCTGAGTCATGGTGTGGGACATCATGGCTATTACATTAAGTTTACATAAAGCTTTTCTATCAAAGCTGCCTTTGTTGTAGATTTGTCGATCTTGTACATCCACATGTAAACTGTGAATGAGATTCAAGTGATTTATAACTACAAAGTTGCTTTGACATGTAAACACTCGTTTAGGAATAAAAAAACAATGTCTGGGAATGTAAGAGCAGGCAACAGGTCTGGATCAATATTCCAATCTTTTTCTTTTGTTAAGCTTGGTAAGATCTAATCAATTGAAATTCATTCATTTCATTCATTTTTTTTTTCAGAAATAGCATTCTTTGTCATCTTTCAAGAATCTCTCATCTGTTTTCCCATGTAGCATCCCAGAATAGTCTACAAATGCTATAATCACTAAACAAGAACTATCCAAATGTAGGCTAGTACATATCAAGGCTACGTAAACATAGCGTCCTTTCAGATTACAGTCAGGTATGCCAGCAAGTTGATTCTAAACCCCGATATAGTAGCTAAAATAAGAGAAAATTTGCTGAAGAACAATTTCACTCCATTAGTGTTGCTTTTCATTTCAGAATCAGGCATCCTAAAGTAATATTTTTACCCCAGTTGTCAAACTCATGACTTGGAAGAGAATAATGCCATGCATACAAATTTTGTTAGTCCATAATAATGATGCAACTTTTGGCCAATAAGTGAGCAATGTTATAGTTTAGATATTTCTATTTCATAAGAAGTACATCAGTGTCTTTTCTTATTTCAAGGCATGTCTGCTTTTACTCAAATGCTGTGCTGTGGACTCCACTCACTGATGTCCACTTATTACTAATGATGCTGATTGGAATAACAATGGTGTGGGGCAGATGTCGTGAACTAAAGGGCTATCAGGAAGCCGCCTCAGTTAAGATGTTCTGAGGGTTGGGGGGGGAGATGTGGTTGGTGTTAAAGGTTACAACCTCTCTTGTGACCCCTGAGTCATCAGCACACTTAACCCCTCATTTTGACTGACCTCCCTCTTGTACGTGGGCTCCAGATGAATGGTACAGCGCAGCTCCGTTAATAAACTGACCTGAGAGTTGTTGAGAATATTAATTATGGATAATGTGGATCCTTCAGCTGAAGAACAAGAAGAAGCTCAGTTGTTTGTTTTGTGTTTGCAGTTTGAAGGAGAATAATGTGGAATTTATCATTTTTGATTGATTAAAAATGTTAAACATGACCAAATAAATTTTAGACAATATTATAATCAACATCAAAAAAAGAGAGATCACTGCAACAATGTGACTTTGAACACTTTTTTTTGTTTGTTTTTAATTCCATATTGGTTACCTGGATCAAATTAGGACCTCAAATTATTTAATTTGTGGATTTTTGTGTTGATAGGCCAATCACATTTCATAAGTAACAGCAAACAAAATCACAGGACCTTTTTTCTTGTTATTTATTTAAACAGAAGTGTGTGAAACTGCATTAGCTACAGTTTGTATGGTTACTTGCACACTACACTCCATTTTTTTTTTTTTTTTTTTTNTTTTTTTTTTTTTTTTTTTTGAGCAATGATTAAGGCAAAATTGCGACTAGGACAATTATTTTGATGGGATCAATAGGATTCTGTTTGCTGAATACACATCACTAGCTGGTTAATTTAAGTATGAGGGAGAGTCTACCAGGTGATTGCATAATCCATAGCCAACATCGATGTATGCTGATTTCAGTCTAATTATGGTGTTTACATGACATTAAAAAAAAAAAAAAAAAAAAAAAAAAAGTCAATGTCGTGCCTTAATTGGAGTCAATAGTCAAATTTTAGCATGCATAAAAACGTACAGTATGATAGCTTCCTCCATGTTAGATGCCCCCAACCCCTCAAAGGTCAACTCACTAAGGGTCTAATGGGGTCTAATTCAGCCAGGAATAATGTATATATGCCATTCCATTTTCCATCCCACTTTACCTATTGCCTGTTTTTTGAGTTATCAAAAGGAGGGTTTCAGAATGAGTCCTAGTTTCATGACACAGCTATATCAAAGCCCAAGGTCTTATCCCATTGATAATGTTATTGTAATGCAACGACACCCCTTAAATTTAATGAATATAGCTTTGTTTGTGGGATTTGTCTGTTTTTGTGCATGTATGTTGTAATGAAAATGTTTGCGATCTCACTTGTCCTGGGTTTTGGCAGAGATCAATTAATTATTGCCTAGAGAAGCTCCACCCCAAAAGAATTTAGTCCTTTACCTTAGTCAATAATATTAACTATTCTTGCTTTTGGTTGTTGCATCGAAGATAATTTTGTAGTTCAAAGTTCACTAAAGTTGAATGTCATGTAGAATCTTAATGTGAATTTACATCGCCTTCACAAGCCTTCATGGAAATTCAATTACATTATAATTATAAATGTGACCAGAAGAGGGTGCTTTTCTTCCAGTGCGAATAGAGCAATTAGAGCTTTCAAAAATTCCAGAAGGACTGAAGGCGAATAGAAATTGCTTTTCAACTTCAGAAAAAAAAATAAAACAAAAAAAAACTTTGAGCATAACAGCATGATCTTCAACACAAGAAATTTATGGGAAATACCAGCACTAATGATAGCACTGGACTAAGACTGAAGCTGACAATTATCTTGACCGCTCAGTTTTGTTTACAATGATTGGTCTAAATGAGCAATGCTATATTGATGTTTAAAATGGATTGTGCGAGGAGAAATGCTGACAAGCAGCATAATTTCTGACTTTCCAGCACTGAAATGCTTTTTAAGAGTCACAGAGATTGAAAATCACATATTCTGCTCGTGTCATGTACACAGACTGGTATATCTCTGAAGTATATAAATGCATCATTATCTTTCCCTCCGTCGACTACACGCCCACCCTCAGAACAAAACTGCATTATCATAGTCTTATCTCCGTGCCTTATTATAACTCTTCCTCCCGCTAACACAGCCTGGAAATTGAGCCAACCTTGCTGACAATTATAATTCCTGGGATTTATTGTCTCCCATGATCCGAGCTTTTTCGCAAATACATGACACTAATCCCTGCCCCCATAGTGCACCTTCTGAGTCAATCAAATCACCGTCTCATATCTTCATCGCTGTGCTCAAAACCCAGAGAAATCCTCATTGCGATGGAGGAAGTTGTCCAAGCCTCTATTAGCATATGCAAAAGTATCTCCTGCGTGCAAAGTAGCATCTTTTGCCCTTCTCGCTCTCCTCCTCCACCTCGGTCTTCATCATCACCACAGATGCTTCCTAATTTCCATTTCCATTCCATTATGTACATAATTCTGCATATCATCTCAGAGACAGAGGGCTAAGCGTGTAATGCGTTACAAAAAATATCCATCTGAGCAAGTCATCTAATCTCAAACTGAGTGATAAAATCTTCAATTTCTTAGGAAACATCTGCATGAAAGATCACAAAATTCATTGTGTCCCCATTGAAAGTCAATTTGTGTGTTTTTTTTTTTCTTTTTTCTTAAACTAAGGAAATTTTTTGGCAGTTTCCCGTTCCACAGTTAGTCTGATCAGTTATAACTCGTCATAACTGAGCATACGTGCCGATTTTACTTACTTTATTGAATCTAAATGAACTTTTCTGGTTTCATACTTATGTTTGGTCTCAAAAGCTCAGTCAGAAAACCCAGACTAGTCGATCGGCAGCAATGTTTCAACAAAAGGCCCCATACTGTAGCTACAGATAGGGTTTTTCAAGTGAAATTGCAGGCGATAGGCTTATCAGAGATGCACTAGCTCGATGCTTGATGAAACCCACAATGAGGAGGCTCAGGTCAATAGCTGCTGAAATACACAGAGACGATCTGACAGTAATTGGACGCCAAGCTGAACTCCTGAGCCACAGGGCCCCCCCAATTAATAATCCTCTACTGGTAACAACTGAGGAGGTTTAATAATGGGAATGATGGGAGGAATAGATAGAGGGATAAGCTGAAGGAGTGAAGAATGGATGGAGAAGAGGAAGAGTATGCAGCAACCTGGCTCCTGCATTAACAAGATGCTGTCTTACAGAAAAGCATACACACAGATGAAAATTCAGAAGGCATTCACTGGCTTTGTTCTGTTTTCTTTGGATTATGCATTCGCACACTGCAGCAGTGTTATTTATGCAACATTCGTGCCAATAAAGCAAAGTGAATTGAAATGGAATTGAACTGAGGCAGACAGAGGGAGTGAGAGAAAGAGTGATTCAGAGGGAGGAGGGAGAATATAGGATGGATGATGGAAAGAGAGGAGATAAAATCAGATGAGGTGTAGCAAAGGTGATGAAGAGGAGAGGAGAGAGACGGGCAAGAGTGATGAAACCATGATGTCACCTTTGTTTGCTGAAATCTGACCAGGAATATGGAGGAAGTTATACCTGTCTAAACTCAGACTTAAAACTTTGTGATGTAAATGCATTGAATCATCAAGCTAAGACTACAACTAGCCCAGGGATTAGCAACCTGTAGCATGTGTACCTTTGAAGTAATTTACACTGGCACACATGCAAATAGAACTTCATTAAATAATGTCAAACTGATACTATTTTTTTAGATTTATTGAAATATTGTCTGTTTTAACAAGAAAATCCAAATTTGCCCGCATTATGACCTCTGCCATCACTTCCTGGCAGCGTCGCCACATACTGCATGTGTCAGGTGAAGATGCGAGTTGATTGTTTTGATTAGTGACCTCAGCCTGCATTCTTTTTTCAATATGCAACAGAAACATAACGGCAGAGAACAGACAATGTAGATGGCCTACTCACCTGTTTTAGCATCTTTGAAAAGGGCTTTGGATTTATTTAGCCAACGTGCATGCTTTTTGTTGTGAGCTTACTGTTTGTCACGGGTGAAGTGCAATGGGTCGTTTTAAACAAAGCACAAGAAATATTTGAAAGATGCAGCAGAAAAGGTGGATGTGACAGAGATCAGCATCTGAGCAAAACAAGCAAAGTGATGTTTAGAAGCCTGTATGATGTGAAAAATGAAGCTGTACTCAGTGGTGGAGGATACGTGAAGGAAGCATCTGTCAGGTGAAGGATCACACTTAACTCAATGTTCACATATTTGGGACAATTTCTCTCTCTCTCTCTCTCTCTCTCTCTCTCTGANCAATGTTCACATATTTGGGACAATTTCTCTCTCTCTCTCTCTCTCTCTCTCTCTCTGATAAAACTGAACTGCTGAGGGACACTGAAAACATTACTGAATTTTTCACCATCACCCTCCCTTCCGCCTTCCACGGCTTCATTAACACAGCATAATTGGTACTGCTGAGGAGAGCAACAGGTCTGACCGCAGGCTTGAATGGAAACATTGGCAGCTTATTTCTGCTTCAGACAAAGACAAAGCCCAATTAGGCAATTGGTAGGCTTAATTTCTACATTATTTCACATCGTACATGCTTTATTTGTGTTGTTGTGTTCTATCCCAGAAACAGCTCATACATATTTAGTGTGTAACATCCACTGCTCTCTCTACATTCTTCTGTACTTTTTGGTGTGAATTAAAAGCACTATTTGTTTTGTAAGATTTTTTTTTTTTTTTTATTTTCTTCTATGATGTCTATCTTTGGCCATTGTGCCGATTTTTGACTAAAACGATTAAAGTACTGTATGTTTCACTTTTACACCAGCTATAATGCACTTCATTTATCTACCGCCTGAAAGCAAATGGTGAATTGTTCAGATTATTTCCATGTGGCAACTCCATTTCACTTCACGAGAAATACTGCTTAGAATTTGGAAGCACAATAATACTTTGATTTTTTGCAGTAGATCACCTGTTTGAGTATTCTGGACCATGTCGAGCTCATAGTTTCCACCAGAGTTGCACTATCAGCTATTTCCATTCATATCATGCAGGAGACAGAATAGAGCTTTTAACTCATTCATTCTTCATCTCTGTTAACATCAAGTGACCTCAGCGTGCTGCCATAACTTTTTATGCTTCTTGTTTCAGCTTCACATTCTCTGAAGAAGCTCCGGCTGAATAAATGGCAGCAGGATAGATACAAAGGCTGAACACTCAATGCACTTATCCTATGATTTAGAATATTGCCTTTGCCAACTTATTCTCCATTAAAAAAAAATCAACTGCTTCCATAAATGTGCTGCTCAGTGATTCGGCCCATTGATTCTTATCGTATTAGATAATCTACGATGAAAAAGCGTCACATTCAGGACAATCAACTGGCAGACATGGGTGAGAAGTCCTGACCTCCCCCTAACAGAATAATAAGTTCCTCTTGGCAGAATGCCACCAGTGTAGGGGGGGTTCAAATCTCTCCCCCTGCTGCTTCCACCATAGTTTGTCTGGCCAGCTACTACTGAGCCCTCCCTGGTCATCAGACATTCTCTTTCTAGCCTATTATAAAGTCCCAGCCGCGGCCTCACCACCAGCATCAGCACCGATGCACCAGAAAGGTCACATTTAATGATCCAGGTGTCACACTGTAGCTGGAACTGACAGGAAGTACGGGGCACAGAGGAGAAGTTGTGTTTGTGTCTGCTTTCACGGTGACTTTTAACTAGCGAGTGTATTTGTGTGTCGCGTCTAAGTACATGTGCTGGAGAGAAAACCCACATCTTTGCTTGGCCCACAGTTGGCGTTGGCGATGGCGGAGTAGAGCTGAGGTGAGAACGAGGGGAGACAACTGGTGGTTCCCAGCGCTTGGCCCACACTATGAATAAAGATGTTTGACTTCCCAAACACTCCCAGGAAATCTATTAATAATGCATCCCTACTAGCCAGCGATTGCCAGTGAATAAATGAGGAATACATCAGCAAGGGCGAGTGCTAACACGAATGCAAACTGTAGTTAACATCTTTCTTTCTTTCTTTCTCTCTCTCTCTCTCTCTCTCTCTCTCTCTTTCACTTTACCCTCTTCTACCTCTTTTCCTTCTGCTATAGGTCCAGAGCCCTTTGCAGGTGCTGGGTGGATTCACACAACCAGATTATTGTTAAATCCACACAGCCTAAATCCTTCAAAATCACCAAGAGTGACCCTGCTGCAGGAAGTATCCTGCCTCTCAGAGCTCCTGATGAGCATCAGGGCACCATGCTTCCAACTGCCTCGTTTTGGATTCGCAACATGTCCAGCATTGTGCAAAATGAACAAGCTTGATTCTGTAAAATGCTGGTATGAATGATACGTTTTTGCAAGCAGGTCTGCTTCTGCACAAATAAAATCAGTCATGGATGTTGTGGGGAGGATTATACTTGACATAATTTGCATATTGCAATATTTAGAGATAATTAGCCTGAAAATGCACACACACACATGAACATGTGCACACAGCGTAATGACTCCCTGTCAGATTTATGGTGAGCAGAGCAAAAGGGGAATCTACTTGACCCCCAAGAAGGGACAAATGGCTGCATTAGTGCACACAAATGAGGATATACACACACAGACACATACACTTGCACCTCATCACCATCACAGACATGCACACACCTCCCAACAAGGAGCAAATGATCACATTTCATACACAAATGAAGCTATCCATAGATGTGACTGTTGCTCTCTCCTGAATTTCTAACATAAGAAGTTGACCTGGAGTCGTATTGATTACAAAGCAGCCTGTAAGCTTATAATGAGGGCTTATAAATCTTTATTACAATACAGGAAGAGTCATTTGGTCCATGCTGCTTTGTTTAGCCAATCACGTCCCTTATGAAAAATTTTGATATTAATTCACAAAGCTTCGTTCTTGGCAAATGCACCTATTCCCTAAAGAGCACCTGTCTTAACACGTATTGACCACAGCAAAGCCTCTGCAGTCTGTTATGGCTTATGAATGGAAAACAAATTTGTGTGTGTGTGTGTGTGTGGATGTGTGTGTGTGTGAGGTGCATGGGTGAGAAGGCAAGGAGGTAATTGGTTCATTTCTGCTCTTAAAATATTCAAAATTACTTCAATCTCACACAGAAATTTTAAATATGAAGAAATTTCTTTATGATGCATGGCTGTTATTAACTTTCATGCTTGTGTGTGTTTCGTTCTTTCCCATCAGGTGATGACAAAATTAATACCTTGATAGTGTTTTATACTGTATATTTAAAGCAATTAACTGATGCTGGGTTATCACGGTGGCGAAAGAAAGCTGTAAAGCCAGCCTGAGATTCAACCACCATTCATCAAAATTAGTGACTAAACTAACTGTCTGGTACAATAAGGTACAAGTCAACTCCTCTGCATAAACATTGGGGCAGAAATCCCTAAAGAAAGTGTCGATAGATAAAACAGAAGGAGAGAAATAAAGGAAGAGAACATGTGAAAGAACTAATAGATAAACTTGCCAGTCCCCAGAAGTCCATTATTGTGCTGTGTTTGAGTGAATTGGCCATTATTTCCCAAATTGGTTATCGGGCTGCATTGATTTTCCCATTGAGCCTCCCTGTGAGCTCTGGGTCAACCCACACAAGCTGGCTGCCCACTGCTTTGCTATTGAGCTTCTCGCCTGGATGCCCACGGTTTGACCGGCCGTCCCCCCCAATGCTCCCCCGCTGATGAATCAGCACATAATGGGCAGCAAAATACATCACTATTATGGAAAATGATACCAAATATCTGGAGTATACAATGCTGTGAAAAAGTATTTGCCCCCTTACAGATTTCTTCTGTTTTTGCTTTTTTGTCACACTTACATGTTTCAGATCATCAAACAAATTTTAATATCAGACAAAGATAACCTGAGTAAATACAAAATGCAGTTTTTAAATGATGATTTCATTTATTAAGGGAAAAAAGCTATCCAAACCAACCTGGCCCTATGTGAAAAAGTAATTACCCCCTAAACCTAATAACTGGTTGTGCCACACTTGGCGGCAACAACTGCAATCAAGCATTTGCGATAACTGGCAATGAGTC
>VXCM01004104.1:1490-47480 GCA_014773175.1 Lucifuga dentata
GGGAATATAGTCCCAAAAGAAGACCTGTGTTTATGGAAAAATTTAAAGGACCGTGACTTCATAATTTTTCATAACTGTTAGCAAGAGAAACATGGATTTTTAAGGTGGGTGTATCACTTGAATATTTGATTTTGAAAGATTAAGAGATTTTGCAAAATATCAGGAAAGCTGAAATACGGTTTTATCCTTTGGGAAATGATTGTCAGTAACCTTACATGTATGAAAATTTAATATATTAGGATCAAACATGCAAAATGTATGGTATGGTCCTTTAAACAGACTTAACCCAGATTTAATGTTCCCACCATCAAAAAGTTATGTTGTCCTTCAACAGGACACTGTTCATCTGTTCATCTTATTAGATAATAAACAGGGTAAGACTACAAAATGTAGTGTATTAGTAGTAGTAATAATAATGTAATAATAACGTAGTGTAATGTATTTTATATTGTTATTTACTAAGACTTTTGAATTAATTTTTAAAGATGATTTCAATCTGCTTTTTGCAAATTGAAACAAAAATGTAGGATTAGGGCTTGATTCTGGAAAATTCTGTGTGTGTGTGTGTGTGTGTGTGTGTGTGCATGACTGCTTACTTTGGCTGCATTGATGACTGTAGCTGTGTAGGACTGTGCATTGTCACCACAGGCTCCTCCACGGGACTGGTGACACCTGATCAACTGCAAAAACAAGAGAATTTACACATGTATGCAAGACATAGTGAGCAACCTATACAAATTTTTACAGAGAGAAAAAAAAAACAGGAAAAACTATTTATTAATTCAGATTTCTTTCAAAAGCCCTCATTCCAAACATCCCCTCTTTGCAGAAAATTGGTTTTACTTTTGAGAATGTGTTCCAAATAAAAACTGAGCAAACAGCCAATCTGCACTCATTTCATTTCAAATACGATGTCACATGGATATCTTTAGGTCTTTAGGTCTGTCTTACTCTGACGGGTCAAAAACTGAATTTTGTGATGCGATTCCTGGAAATCTTTAAACTAACAAAACCATGGCCCCATCTGTCAATTACTTGAGTTAGCAAGCCTAATCCAAAAAAAAGGGGAGAGGAAAAAAAGCCTACCAAAACACAATTATCCTTTTAAAAGTATTGTAGAGTGTGCCATCGTACAGTCTGCTTTCTGTAAATTCTTAACAATCCCATTAAATGGAACAGATCAGAAAACGTTTGTGCGTCTGCTGATTTTCAAAATGTTATCATGTCTAGTGGACTCTTCTGGACTCTTCTTGGAATGAGTTGTGTGTGCGTGTACAGATTCGAGGGCCAAAAAAATCAAAAGCATTTTGTGGATTGTAAATATGCCACTATTTTGATATAGTACTTCTATAATTGGCTTGTGCATGTGTATATGTGTGTGTGTGTGTGTGTGTGTGTGTGTGTGTGTGTGTACCTTATTCTCAGCATAGGCCAGCCAGCGGCTTCCCAGAGCTATTGGATTGGGGCTGGGACCAGGGCAAGGATAGCAGCCTGGAAAGACACAAACAATCTTACTTAGTCAAGTACAAATAATAATTACCAAAGAAAGACATTTGTACATACTTACAAATATGAAAAAGAATAATAAAATATGAAAAAAAGGAAAAATAGGAAATTCAGTAAAAATATATATCATCATAACGCCATCCCAAGAGAGAGAGCCTCTAACTCTCTTAAACCATTAATGTGTTTGTGGGGAATCTCTTGTTTGGGAAGATAAATGGCAGTCTAATGAGGATGACGTGTGTTTGCATGTGTGTGCGCACGTGTTTGTGTTTGTGTGACTATATATACACACAATATGACCTAATGGAGACTGTGGTACCCAATAACACTTTATTGGGATGCCTCCTCTGCTGATTGACCACTGCAAAAATCCCTGAGGGGTCACACGCACACGCACACATACACACACACAACCTGTCTGCTATCGAGCCAAAAGAAGAGCTGCACACTCACAAACAGATACATATATAAACATTTTATAATTCCCTCTTAAAGGACCATACCGGCTATTTTGCATAATGGAGCCTAATATATTCAATTTTCATACAAGTTACTTTACTGACAATCATTTCCCAAAGAACAAAACCGTATTTCAGCTTTCCTGATATTTTACAAAATCTCTTAAGCTTTCAAAATCAATAATTCAAGTGATACACCCACCTTAAAAATCCATGTTTCTCCTGCTAATATTTACGCAGCCTTATGAAGNAAGTGATACACCCACCTTAAAAATCCATGTTTCTCCTGCTAATATTTACGCAGCCTTATGAAGTCATGGTCCTTTAAATTTTTCCATAAAGCAGGTCTTCTTTTGGGACTATATTCCCCGGTGGAGGCATACATTCACTCCACACTTTTTTTTGCGCNGTCTTCTTTTGGGACTATATTCCCCGGTGGAGGCATACATTCACTCCACACTTTTTTTTGCGCTTACACGTTAATATTATGAAACTTCGAAAAAACCTGAATATACATGTTGTTTACCTGATGGATTACCTATTCCAAGAACGTTTCAGGTATCAACAAGTTGATTTTAATAGCGTATCAGAATGAAATGAAACCAGTGGTCTGGAAGGTAGGAACAACATTTTTAATTCACTGTTCCAGTAGGCTTTGGGAAATGATTGTCAATAACGTTACGAAAACTGATTATAGGTTCAAACATGCAAAATGAGTGGCATGGTCCTTTAAACAAACGTCTTTAAACATCATTTCATTCTGTAGACCCTAATAACTAACAACAAAATGCAGGAACGAAGCTCTAACTGATGGGTATTGTCATGAATCCATCAATATAAACAGTGACAGACCGCGTTTCTAATAAACATATGAACGCTACACACAGGCAACAAAATGCTGATCACACCCGTCGTTCAAGAATGTGGATGCTACTCTCACACACATACACACCACACGCACATACACACACACAGTGATCTAATGAGGGCGGTGTAGGTGTGGGGGGAAATGGTTTGCTGACAATAATTTAGTGCTCAGGGACCAGATGAGGTGGAGGCAGACAGTAATTTAGTGTGTTGTGTTGGGGAAGGAGCTGGGGTAGGGGGTGNCAGATGAGGTGGAGGCAGACAGTAATTTAGTGTGTTGTGTTGGGGAAGGAGCTGGGGTAGGGGGTGGGGGGTGTTGAGGTAAGCCACAAGGACTGCTGGTAACGCCAGAGAAGTCTTTTGTGACTCTCCAAGGCCGAGAGGAGCGCAGGCAGTGAGATAACATGTGTTTGACATCCTGGGTGGAGACTGCGGGGGTGGGGTGGGANGATGAGGAGGAGAAGAAACAGACATGATGGCTGAATTCATACAGCACAGAGAAGTGTGTGGATTTTTTTAAAGCCTTATTAAGCTTTTGAGGGTGCAAATAACTGATATTCTCTGTTAAATCTAAACTTATTCATGCTCAAATATTTGACTATAAGACACTAAACCTGTCCTTTGAAATTTCAGCAAACAGAATTTCTTCTTCTTCTTCTTCTTCTTCTTCTTCTTCTACTACTACTACTACTACTACTACTACTANAGAATTTCTTCTTCTTCTTCTTCTTCTTCTTCTTCTTCTACTACTACTACTACTACTACTACTACTAATATAAGTCTAATATAAGTCTAATATAAGTCTATATAAATACTAAGTCTCAAAGTCAATTCAGGTTAAAGACTTTCCATAAGTTCTAGTCTTCAGTTGAGAATAATTTGTAAAATTAAAATAAACTGTCCTATTCACAGCCATTTCGATTGTGAAAAAAATACTGAAAATCTGTGAACATTTTTTTAATCTAAGATTCAACTAAGAATTTATGGATTGGGAATACTGTATTTTGAAGGTTATATAAAAGCTCGGAATACACTTGTTTACTGTTACATGTTACACGTCTGTTATATTTAGAAGAATTTAGAAATATAAAGCGAAAACAAGGTCAAAAAGATCTTTATCTTTCTTGGTTCATGTTGGTTGTCTAGAAATCCATTCATCACACTGACAGTCGTCTGTGTTTTTCTGCATCTTATCAATAGACTGAGAAATAGCATCGTGAGGGCAGGATAGGAAAAAAGCAATTGGGTAATTTTATCATATCCTGCAGTCACTGTGCCATTAAGTAAAAATTAATTCAAACTGGGGTTCTCTTTTAAGTGATGATCAAAAGAGTTTAATCTCAAAATAGAGTAAAGTCTTATTTCTAATAATCTGAAGATCAATTTACTATACACAGTGTTTCCCCTAACTGCCACAGGTCTGGCCTGTCACCAAGCCATTTCTTACCAGCCCAACACAATTATTATTATTTCTACCAAGATGCACATTGTTGATAGTGAACAATAAAAACAGCAATACAGCATTGCAGCCAGAGCAAATACAGTCAGAGAATCTCACAATGCAGCTTTCTAAAGGTGAAAAAAGAAAATGCAAGCAAAGAAATAGAGCAGAAGATTCCAACAAAAGTTTAACATGGCTATTTGACTTTAAAAGTGAAAAAAAAAAAAAAAAAAANAAAAAAAAAAAAAAAAAAAGCAAAAAACATTAGTTGAAAATGGCCACTACAGGCTGTATACTACTGGTTGCTAGGCAACCACAATAACATAACTAGTGCATTTTCATTTGGCCTCAGCGAGGTTTTAAAGGAAATCTAAAGAAACTAAACTATAACACAGCAGAGGGAAACTTTGGTGAGAAGCATGTAGGTTACATATATTTTAAACTTAGAAAGAATGACCTGGCTGGAATAAAAGCCTGGTTCTCTCTCTGCAGTCAAGGTAAAAAAACAAAAAAAACAAAAAGGACCCGCCACTATTTCCATATTAGTAAGTTTTTTTTTTTTTTTTTTTTTTTTTTTTTTTGTGAAAACAAACATCTAACATTTTAAATGTCTTTAAATGGTTGTTACTTCGGTCGAGGCGTACTTCTGGTCCATGAAAACAGGGTGTTTGACACTTTATTTATTACAAAACGACCATGGCAGGCAGAAATTTGTAATTTTCATTTTTGTTTTTTAAGCGTATTGATCATTTGGAAACCTGAAGTTTGACAACTGAGTTATTTGTTTTGTTTATTCATCAAGTTCTTTCACATATAAACAGAACAGGATGGCTAGTTAAATGACAGAGATGTTTCATCCAAACAACTTCACACGTGACATTTCACGTCCTTGGGTCCTGAGTAATAAACCTGCTGAATTTCAACTTCATACAGTGCCGAGTTCTAGAGATGTTGGTAGCACAGACAGACAGATTTCTGGCTTTATAGTTAGATGTTGATATATATGTGTTGAAATGAAATATACATGATGCGGTTCATCTTCTCGCTTGTGGGTGTGTGTCAGTGTGTGTGACAGCAGTGTCACAGCTGTATTGTTTTTAAGGCTGGGTCATCCCACGAAACCTGGGTGGGTCTTCATTTAACCTGAGAGGGCTGCCCAAGTAAAGCCTATGTATGGGAAACACTGTGCAGGTACACAGATATTGTCTGCATGGGCATATTGTACACATTAAAAAAAAGAAAAAAAAACATGTTGGATGAACTATACACTTATTCATGAGTATACAAACAAAAACTCACAAGTAGAACAGCTGGTTTACTGAAGGTGACGGTATAATGGTCACTGTGTTTTCTCTGCATTAGACCACAAGTTGAGCACTAATTTCTTTGGAAGTAACAATTAAAGTAAGTGCCATCAGTTCTACAACTGATAGAGTTCATCCAATCATAAAAACTAAGGCTGTGGAATTGAGATAAACACAAAAGAAAGAAAATTGTGACCTACTCTCAGCTCACACCACCACTTCAATGCACGATGCACATAAGTACTAGCCTAAAGTGCAAAGGAAAGCATGACATATCCACCATCGTATCCATGGAGAAGAAGCGTACCTATGTTGGTAACGAGGCTTATCCAAAGCCAGACTGCACACATCCCAGAACCATTTGTTTACTGCTTTTACCGCCAAACAGACCCAACAACGTTATGACGAGGAGGCTCCTGCATTCAGGAACGATTAATAACTATTGAGCATGTTTGGTTTCCTGTGGCTCAGACACTGATAGGGAAGGCAGGCAGACAAAGAGGAGACACATTAAAGCCAGCCAGTAAGGTCAGTTTACTCCAGTCAATGGCTTAAGTGGACAGCAATGGCCTTGTAATACAGTCTGGCCTTTCTTTGACAACCTTCTCGAGCAGACATGGCAGGTAAAGTCGGGAAGATGCGAGAGCGGTGTTATAAACAGTTTTGCTGGTTTGAGCTTCAAATGGAGGGCTTCACATGATGTTATGATAAAAGCAGTTTAGTCACAATGCGATGCTTGACAGAAGTGCAGTGCAGCAAGTTTTGGTGGTTGGTTGTATTAGAAGCGATGATCTGTTTTGTGTTTGTCTGGGTTGTCTGATGCCAGAGTGACAGAGTCGCTGATATTGTTTGGTAATGTTAGTGTTGATGGGTTGGAAAGAATGTCGTGTTTCGTGACTGGAGCGGAGTGTTGAACCCAGCAGCACATTGGGGTCCAGATCAGTGTTGCATTGATAAAACTTAAAGGAGAATACCACCCCATTTTGCACATTTGAGCTTAATACTGTATATTCAATTTTCATACACATAACTTTGCTGATAATCATTTCCCACAGCATACTACTGGAATGGTGAATTACAAATGTTTTTACTACCTCCAGACCGCCATTGGCTTCAGTTCATTCTGGTACGCTATTAAAATCAACTTCACCATCAAGAACAAGACGTGTATTCAGGGTTTTTTTTTTCTTCGAAGTTTCGTAATTTTAGCGTTTAAGTGCAATAAAAGTGCAAAGTGAATGTATGCCTCCACCGGGGAATATAGTCCCAAAAGAAGACCTGCGTTTATGGAAAAGTTTAAAGGACCGTGACTTCATAAGTCTGCGTAACTATTAGCAGGAGAAACATGGATTTTTAAGGTGGGTGTATCACTTGAATATTTGATTTTGAAAGATTAAGAGATTTAGCAAAATATCAGGAAAGCTGAAATACGGTTTTATCCTTTGGAAAATGACTGTCAGTAACATTACATGTATGAAAATTGAATATGTTAGGCTCAAACATGCAAAATGGATGGTATGGTCCTTTAAGTTGCCAATAAAACTTCACATATGATGGGAATTCACGTTACAAAATATCTTTGATTTTGACAACTTTCAAATCTACATAATAATTATGATTTTCCTCTCCAAATAAACCTTTTTAAAAAAGAGGACCCTTGGCTACAAGGAAGGAACTAAGAATTATTGTACAGCATATGAACAAAACATCACGTTGTCACATTTTTATGAACTATGCTTTGCAAAGAAAAATTAACGTGTTTGGTTTGAGCTTCTAATGTTGTGTTGATAGAAACAACTTTACTCAAGTGTTCAAGCTCGTGTTTAAGCTCCTTACTTGTAACAAAGAACTTCTTCGTGAAGGTGCAGCTGTCGAAGGCTGCGATCTTCTCCTGTAGACTGACAACTAGAATCCTGCAAAAGACAATAGCCCATTAAAAAAAACGAACATGCGGCGTACTGTACAAATATGAAGCCCCTAGAGATGTTTTTCTGAGATCATTTGATCCAGCAGACATACTGTTTATTACAGTGTAGATCATAGATGGGTGTCTTGAACTGAATTGATTTGACCATTTCCCCTGTCCTCAGAGAATAAAGGTCGACACAACAGTAGGGAGGGCTCGTCCTGAAAAAAAAAGAGAGGAAAAACACATTCATGTGCTCAATCAATACTTTATGCAGATCAACAGCCGACTTCAAGATTAAATAAAACTCAGACTCCTTTTTTTCTCTGTTCTCAATAAAAATAATCTCAAAGTTTACAGGTATTTGTTTTAATTTTGAAAATAAACTATACAAAACCAAAGTGTAAATTGGATTTTAAAACTACAATTTGCATTGAAAACACTTCGTTTAACAGAGTATCGCAGGAAAACTTGCTGATCTGTACGACTGCATGAAGTGTTATTAAGCTTGTTTCTATAGAGAGAGTAGGGTCAGCGTGGATCTGTTGTAGAAGCAACATTGGACAGACTTTGCACGGCTTCTTTTCATTTTTCAGCAAAACACTAAAGTCAGTTTTGAGCTAATAGTTGGTGTTTGGGGCTGCATGAAGCCTGCAGTGTTGAAATAGGACCAAAATATCAGTTTTATAGCCAGTTTTCTGAGCCTATTATTAATAATTGATAATTAACTGCTGCTTGTTAAGTACCTTCCCTCAGTTCAACTGTTAGCAATATGGTGCATTAGAAAATGGTTCCAGTGATTTAACACAGAGGACAAGCAGGCATTTTTGACAGTCGCTTGTTATATTTCCTGCTTCTGCCTCTAGACTGTCATCAGAGGAATGAGGACATGTCATAGCATGGGCATTGTGGTTGAAATACATCAGGGTAAGCACCCTCAGTGTTCACCAACTGTGAGCACTGTTGTTGCAGAACTGGTTACTTCCTGACCAGATTCATACACGTTTGTGTGTGTATGTGTTTATCCTATTTATACTGTATATTCCTACTAATCTGCACAGAATACTTATCGGTGTAAACATGAAAAATAAGTCCTAAAATGTTCCTTGCATTAATTAAAAATAAACAACTGCACTAACTAGGTTTGATAAAAATGCACCACCTTTTAATATAGTATCACTTAAACTATCTCAAGAACAACCTCCTGTCTTCACCTTCTAGATCACACAATAACTTAAATGTCCAACACCTATTTGGAATCACTGCAATTAACTTGAGAACCTGAATAAAAGCAGCTGATTGGTCCTTCAGACTTAAGTAAAGTCAAACACAAAGACAGCAGCGTGGGTTCAACGACCTTCCACAACAAGTCCGTCACAAAGCTATGGAAGGTGATGATATAAAAAGATTTCCAAGACTTTCAATATATCTTGAAACATTGTTAAGTCCATCATGAAGAAGTGGAAAGTGAAAGTGCAGCAACTGCCAAAATCAGGGCATCCATCAAAGCTAAGTGACAGGACAGAAGACAACTGGCTAGAGAGACACCAGGAATCCAACTGGCAACCTTGAATGACCTACAGGATTTTATGGTCAACAGAGGACAAGGAGGACAAGATCATACCAAAGATATTGCACAAATCTGGCTTTATATAGGAGGGTGGCGAGAAGAAAGCCCTTTCTCAAAAAGCTCCATCTGGGATCCTGACTGAAGTTTGCCAAAACACTACGGGACTACAGATGGGGCATTTTGAGAAAGGGTTTTCTTGATGCCACATGATCAGTTCCTTACTGCAGTCCAGACAGTCAGAGAGACTCTGGGGACCCATAACCCTAACCTGTAATATTTGAGCGACAGTGACAAGACATCTGTTGCAATAAAAACTTCATGTCCCACAGTCATATCATGGGACAGTCCTTACATCCCAACATTGGCAGCATCGCTTTGAACTGGGCCAGAACTCACATTCGGTGGACTTGACAACACAGGGAGTGTCTTGTTTCCTGAGGAGTACAGATTCTCCCTCCACCCGGGGGTCTTCCATACTGTAAATGGCCGTGAAGNTGTTTCCTGAGGAGTACAGATTCTCCCTCCACCCGGGGGTCTTCCATACTGTAAATGGCCGTGAAGGGGTGGAACATATGTGTGGCGAACATCGTTGAATCGCACATTCAGTCACACAGCATTATGCTACAAACCATCTCTAGAATGTTTCTCTAAGCAGGTCCTTGGAGAATTCATACATTTGTTTCTGCAATGGCTCAGTGGTCTGCCTCCTCGGAGGGTTCGCAATGAAAGGGAGTGAAATGAGGGGCAAAAGGGGAAATGCTTTGTCATGCAACACATTTACTAGAAGCCTTTCTATCAACACAGTGAAGAAAAGGGGTACATGAGGGAGGCTATCCAACAGCAGGCAGTGCTTGCTGGCAAAGGAAAATTTAGACATAAATCTTAATCAAGCTAGACCCCAGCCACCCACCCCCACCACAATCCCACCCCTTTTGTTCTTTTTCTGAGAAAAGCTTCTACTGGTCCTCTATTCTCCATCACCCTT
Source organism: Lucifuga dentata (assembly GCA_014773175.1). Classification (NCBI taxonomy): domain Eukaryota; kingdom Metazoa; phylum Chordata; class Actinopteri; order Ophidiiformes; family Bythitidae; genus Lucifuga; species Lucifuga dentata. The sequence continues at coordinate 11,528 of VXCM01004104.1, forward strand.
GGCAAGGCCTGTGGTGCCGTGTTGGCTGAGGATACAGGGGTGAAATGTGGTGTTAGTTTTGTTTCTTGAGCCATAGGACTAAATGCTTTCAACAGTCTATTTAGTCTGCTTGTGCACACTGAGTACAGTTACATGCTTCATCAATCTCAGCACTGGAAGATTTTTGGACAAACAGGAGGCACTGGCTGGGTCTGAAAGTTCCGATGAAGTCAAAGGCAAGAAACAATGTGCCTGTAAACACAGGGGTGATTCAAAATTTGGAATACAAGTAGGGAGCGGGGATCTTTAAAAATGAACATCACGTTGTTAAAGCAACACAAATCCACTGAACATGAACTGAACATTAACACTGATTATATTTTATTGTGAAGGTAAGGAGATATGTCAGACTGGTCAGAAGAGATGATTTGACAAATTGATCAATAAGGAAACCCCCTTCCTATGGACTACAGCCAGTCTAAGACGCCATTAGGAAATAACAAGGTTAAGCAGTTGATAGCTATTGCCAAGTCACTGAGGGAAATCTTGACATTATTCAAATGGCAGGCTCATAACGGGAGTACTTTCATCCATTACAGAACACAGATGACCTAAGTCGTGTTGAATACCGCTGAAGAATACCCTCTTCCATGTAACGTCTGTCTGCTTTCCCAATCATTACTCCATTATTTCTCCTTTTCTTCTTTATGCTGGAAAGATCTGCTTCTCCCAACGGGTGAGATACCAAACGCAAACAATGGAGAAATTTTGTGATTTCAGAAGGTCTCAAACGGAAGCCAATGCATCTTAATCTTAAACTGACTACAAACTGTCAGGATCATGGAAGCACTTTCAGAAAAGAGTCAACATTAAAAAGTTATGTGACATCTCTATACCTCACTTGGTGTGACTAACAGCTAGCAAAAGGTTTCAATTTGTTCTAAGTCTTCCAGTTGGAGAAACCGTAAATGATGATTCCAGATTTGTTCTTCCCCATTCCTTACACCCTTCATTTGTTCCACCCTTGTTTTCATGCTGCTTTGTGTATTTGTAGAGTGTTTGCCATGGCTTTCAAGTACTGAGTCTCTCTTTTCGTATGACAACAAACGCCAAACAATGTTAGCGTCTGTGGACTGGTGCTTGGCTAATGATGAGTCCACAGAACTGCAACTGGTTGAGAATTTGCAAGAGAAATTACTTCTTGAACTCCTTGAAGAGAAGCAGGCTCTGGGTGCGGTAGGGCAAATATAAGGTCAGGGTTTCTCAACCCTTTATGGCCTGTAAGCTCAGTTTAAGTTGCCAAAATTACCAAAACTCCGTTATTTACAGCTCTTACATTTGCATCTTAATTTGAGTATGCATACGTCTGCATTGAATTTACAAGCTCATCAATGAGGCTGTAAATGTATTATATAGAAATGATCTTCATTTTCACAATGTTCTACCACATATTTATCGGTCTAAAAACCAAGCGTTGTCAGTTCTGTATAGCAGTTTTACATTTGTCAGAGTTACATGAGTGACTTAATTCTAGGAATTTTCTCAGACTTCACAGAGCCCCCCATAAGCTTTGTCCAGTTGTTTTCACATGGTGAGTAGTTCTCATTGTGTGACAAACAAAATGTCAGTATAACTGCATGAAAAAAACATCACCTCATTATATATGAATATCACAATTCAACTGAAATCAACATAAAGTTCCATCCTTCTCTCAGAAGTAACCCATCAAACTGAGAGAATGTAACTGAAAAATTACCTTAATTACTAAATTGGTTATTCCTTCTAACGACTGCAGTTACATTGAAATTCACAGAGAGTAATATGATTTAAACACAAATAAATAGTATAAACTTTGTGCAGCTATCAATCTGCCACTCTGAGTTGAGGCAGAAGATTCAAAGCTGCAGCACACATCACAGACATGACCTCACCCAGTGATAAAGCTATCACCCAATCCTGCCAACACATAAACACACGAGAGACAGTACACCCTTCATCCTTCTTCATAAACACGCCAACACACAGGAACACACAGACAGATGTGAGATTTTTTAAATGGTGCAACAACATTCAGGAGTTTTCTTGATGACTGAAGTTAAACTCATTGGCCAAGCATGAACATTATGCATGATTGATCACATGCACACATACACACACACACACACACATATATACTGTATATATACAGTATATGTATATATATATATATATATATATATATATAGAGAGAGAGAGAGAGAGAGAGAGAGCCCTATAACAAAGGAGCCCCCCATAACAAATAACACAGGAGGCCCATAATAACAGCCCTTATCTACAGTCTTCACCGGAGAGGACCAAGACCCTGCTGAAAAAAACAGCTTAGTTTCATTCCATATATTCAGAGTTTCGTTCCATATATTCAAAGTTTTGTTCCATACAGTATATTCAGAGTTTAATTCCAAATATTCAGACTTTCGTTCCACATATTCAGTCTTCCTTCCATATATTCAGAGTTTTGTTCCATATATTCAGACTTTGTTCAATATATTCAGAGTTTCATTCCATATATTCAGAGTTTGTTCCATATGTTCAGTTTCATTCCATATTCTCAGACTTTGAATACTTGATTTATTTCCTGAATGATCATGCCATAGCATTCAACATATACATATACGTGTGTGTGTGTGTGTATACACACACACACACACACTCAGCAGATCACAAACTGGCTGTTGTAGGTTTCCCAAGCCAACTGCTGGACAGCAATGGCGCCATGTAAACCCTCAGATCTCTCAGCCCAGGCAAGGAAGAAAACATTATCCCAGACATGTGTGTATGTTTACGTGTGTGTGTGTGTGTGTGTACGTGTGAGGGAGAGACATTACTTGGATGACAGCGCAAGTGCATTCTTCCTTCAAGTCCCAATGACTGCTTACTGCAGAAGATAAAAGAAGTGCCACATAAAGCAGTTTGGAACAAATTCTGATTCATTTTTCTGTCATAGCAGACGGTTCTGAAGGTTATCATCTCCGTCAAAATATCAAAGGACTTAAGCAGCATGCAAAGCTCCAGTTACCAATCGGAGTACAGGCATTAAGATTAATACAAAAACTTCACTCGACGATAATTTACTTTCAGGCGGCTGCATCATCGATTTCAGCATTATCAGAGTCCAATCAATCCAATTCAAAGCTCTATCCCCAAAAATGGGCCTCTGGAATTGATTCAAGGGGACAATGATAACCTGCTCTTATAGAATCAAAACGGCACAGGGTTCAATTGTTTTGCTTTTGCAGTTTTTTAACAAATGACCCAGTTCTAATGGAGGCAATGCGGGGTCAGATGTAATAAGATTTCCTGATGCTGGGGACGTTAAAGCGTAGGTTGAAAGCAAGGCTAAATCACAATTATCATTATGGATCATTGCGGGATGTCAGTCCTTGCACATGTTAAGGTGCCGCCGAGCACTGTTCCCTAGCTCAGTAACAGGCCTATTATGATGGCCATATTAGATCAATGTGTCAGTTACTATTACTCAAACCGGCCCATGGGTCAGATAGGATACAAAATGAAGGAGAGATGCAGGAAAAGAGTCTTGGCTCATTTACTTCCACTGATAGGACAAGAAGCCACTCCAGAAATTAAAAAGAAACTTGTGTGGCTCTGCCAGCGATTTAACACAAAATCAGAGATGTGGGCTAAAAACATGGAACACAGCGAAAGAAAGAAATACCATATTCATTTTAATGTGAGAATTAGTTGCAAAATGCAAGCCATAAAATCATTACCATATTTGATAAAAAATTAAATGTAAAATTAATGGTATAGGCAATTTGCAACACCTTATATATAAATAATATATTTTAATACAGGGTATGAAGCTGAAGCTACCACAATATTTTGCATGTTTGCATGACCACAAAATATCCAAAATTACCTTTTTTTCCCTCACTGAAACCTCATTTGCATCAGTAAGTAACAAGTGGGTGGGCCACACCCACTTGTTGTATGTGCATGTGATAACAACAATGGTGGAGCCAGTAGGAAAAGCAAGTTATGCAGGTGAAAGGATTTAAAAGTACCTGACAGAGGTAAGACTGTCAGGCATTTTTTTTCCTGCACCTTGGTTGTATCTTTCAGACTTAGCACCACTGTTATTCCATCGTGCTCATTTAGAGCTCAGCTCATTTTCAGTAAAATGTTCTGTAAGATTTCTTCAAAACTAATACTAAATAAAAGCTGCCATGCATTCTATGTCACAAAAGAAAGTGTCTACATAGCTGCTGTTTTAAAAAGAAAGGTGAGTTTCAAAAGATTTTTAAAACTATCAATTCTAAACATGAACTACCCAGATGGGAAAACTGCAAAAAAAAAAAAAAAAAAANAAAAAAAAAAAAAAAAAACACTAAAAGTGTCAGAAAAGTGTAAGAAAAAGTCACGGATACACTTCAAAAAGTGAGCGTTTTCTTCACCTCTGTTCTTTGGATGAGTCAAACTATGTAACCACAGATGAGCCCATTTCACTGAGAGCTCAGGCATCAGGAGCACCTGTACACAGGCTGGCTCTGCTGGGCAGCCACAGCAGAGACACGATGGCCTGAGTCTGCCCTTTGAGCTTGGGACATGGCTTAATTATGGTACTGAAGTTGTGGATTTGTATAACTGGAACTGACTACAGTATTTTGGTCACATGGCATCGGTAAAAGAGAGAGACTGCTTTACTCGCTGTGCTGAGGTGTAATGTTGCTTAATTATTGTTGAGCAAGAAGACAGGGCAGACCGCACACTGAGTTTCAAGCTCCCAAGAAGAGGCTTTATTTGGTGCAACGTTTCGACCAACCTACCTGAGGAAGACCTCGTTGGTCGAAACGTTGCTGTAGCGGGGTTCTGCCTTTGTTTTCAACAATTGGGACAAAAATATAGGCGTAGTTGCAGAGAAAGGTGCTTAATTTTCCAAGCCTCCTGGGTGCAGACTCTGCAAAAACAACCAAAAAAATGTACTCCCAGAGTGAAAATAATATACACAAAAAGTATTCAATAATTCGGAAAAACTATTTACAAAATGTACACCTGAGTCTTCAGCTACTCAATTACAATCCATCAAAATAAAGGTGATGTTACCTGCAGTGTAACTCAACTCAAAGTGACTGCAGGCTCGCCTTCCACAGGCTTTATATACTGTTTGCCCCTCCCATTAGGCAGGTCGTCACATGATTGTCATTAAAAATCCTGAATTCTTCAATTTATTACATTCCGAACAACCCATATCATATATTCCCCTTTAATATTTGATGTTTAAACATCTTCATAATCAACCAGAAAGGAGTAATATCTTATTTTGTAATTTTGGTCAGGTGATTGGATTGACGCAATGATTATAACGGTTTTTAAAGGACAGAAATACATTAGCATGGTTTGGGAGTGGGAGCGCACACCTGCAGAGTAAGCAGAATGTTCAACTTCTGAACTGTTAATCGAAGATGGAAGAGTGTATTCATATGTGTGCATGTCATGAAATGCTGTAATAAATCCAAGTGTGCACTCTTGAAAGTCTACTGATAGAAAAAGGGACATGACACTCACGGTGAGGGACAAACGCTATCCATGATGTGCATATGCAAATTTTTTTTTTTTTTTTNGTCTCACCTGATCCCAACCTGGATGTGCACATCATTCTACTTGTTTTTAATTATTGTTGAGCAAATATCTATTAAAGCAAGTACACAGTTGCGCCTTTAGCGTCTCGAACAGTGAAGAATAAAAACTATTAGACTCAGCTTGGTTCAAATTCAGGCATTTTTATTTTATTTTTTTTAAATCCTAAATTGTTCTGGTGGTTAGAAGTTCACATGCTGTAAAGTAACTAGAGAGCACACCTGCTGAATCCATCTCCCTTTGGACTAAAGAAAAACATGGCTGTATGGGTAATTTCACTGTCTTGGCCTGCCACTGTGCTGGACTAGACCAGTTTTGGAAAACCTCCAGACAACACAATGTTTTATGTGACTTTTACAACCATGTGTGAGTCTTAATTTTAGATACGCAACTGTTTACAATGATCATTAAGGACCATTATGGGGAAGACACATGCCTTATTACCATGCCATTATCATCAATGTAGCCTGTGTGCTTCCTTCTTGATGAAACATGTTGACATCTGTTGTTTTCATTTCCACATTGATACTGAGCTTATTTCATGTGCACTTTTCTTCTGGCTAACAGAATGTGAACACTTTCAGTCCATTCACATCTTGTTATGAACATGAATTGAACTAGGAGGGATCAAAAGGACAAAATTTCATATGGCTGTGGAAAGTGCTGTGGAAGGTCGCCTAAGGGGGAAGTTAAAAAAGCAGGCAAATAATCCATTTACAAGGAAAGGACGTCACCACATTTCCGACCAGTGTAAAGTTTTATAAGCTCCCCAAATATGGATGACAATTACATGTTGTGGAAATGCAAAACAAATTTGACCTCAACCCTGGAATTCAAGGCTGGCTCTGCTGAAAGCTGAACCCTGATGCTTAAATCTGGGGACTGCTGAACCCCTGAGGAATTGCATTTCCACGGGGATCGACTGATATGGAATTCTGAAGGCCACTACTGAAACCACAAATTTCAGATTAACACAGTCAATACGTTGTAGTTTGTGTACGTACTTGTAAAAAGAACTCAACGATTTTTTCCAAAAGTTTATTCTTGGAAGGATGAAAAACCCTCTGAAAGAGCAATTAGACCATGGAGTTTTTTAATAGTTTGGTATTTAGAGGATAACAGCACTACAAATAGAGGCAGGGAGCTTGGAGTCACTGTGTTTTCACTGTGTTCTTGTGCATAGGAAGGAGGATTTCATTTCTACATGCATATAAAAAGGTGGGTAGTAACCAAAAAACTGCCAACATTCTTTCCCTCCTACCCTCTGATTTGTATTTTGACACTCCCACTCCTCTTGTCATTGGCTCAAACCCAGTCCCCCCATACACAACAAGTGGTGGCCACATCACAGGCTGCTGGGGGCCTGGAGGGAGCCACAATGATTCCGGCCTGCCGCGGGCATTAGTAGGAAAGTAATTAAGGTAAAAAGTTCAACCACAGCTCCATGTCTGCAGTGCTGCCAGAAATACATTTCCTGCACTGTTTAGGACTGTACACAACACGGCCAGCATATTGGAAACATATTGCCCATGTGTGTGTTTGTGTGTGTAGTGACTATTAGTCATTCTGTGCTGTTCGTGGCATCAAAACATCACCCTACTTAAATATGCACAGTAGTAAACAAAGACAATATTTGCGACTGTTGTAGCTGCAAATACAAGCAAACCAAAAGACAAAGAAATCACAGGAATCTCTTTCGCAACAGGAAGTACCCAACAATAAGCAGAAAAACACTGGAAAACTTCCACCGGTGTGAGCTATGCATATGCAATCCATACTTTCTCCTTGTTCCTTTGACAGCAGTGAAGTGGATATTAATATTCATTACCTAAACCATAGCTTGCATTAGATTTAATTTTAGCCTTTTTGAGCCTTGCGTGCCAATTTTCTGTCCAAGTTAAGTGGAAGCACTTGACACAAGAAACATCTGGCGATGGAAGAATTCTCTCTACTGCTTTGACATCCCAAAGCTGTAGCCGTATCTTGGAATGTGAGGAGTCATATCTTGAAATGTGTGCCTCATAATTGTGTGTGCACTAAGAACATTTGTTAGAGGCCATAAAATCCATGCTTAAAGCCTGGATACATTTCCAGTATATTTTTCAATGCAAATGACTAAATGATTGCCTCATCAGGTAATGAGATTTCTGGCTGTCAAAACACACTGTCTGGCATTAACAAAATATCCTCACCCAATAAAGTTTCAACAAACTCACAGTATCGCCAACTTTTTTTTTAATGAGTGAACAACTGTAAATTAGCCATTCCATAGCACAGATAGACAAGATTTAGCATCATTTTGTCTGTTAGAGGTCACTTTCAACTGTGTCGGAGACAGCTTGATGCTGATGTCATTCCTCCATCCAGTTAAAACATTCATGGAAAAAAGCTTAACAACTCTTAAGAAGACCAGCTTTCAAAGGACAGGTTTTCTTGTCTTGGGAAATCTTCAGTTATATAGTCGTTCGGTCAGCATGAAAAGTGCAGATGCAAGATCAAAGCAGATCTGCAGACTCTCTTAGGGAAGCAGAAGGAAGACAAGTCTGTTACAGGATGACTGAGTACTAAATACCAACGTATTCCCCTGGTTCATTTTGCACATGCATAGTGTCCTCAATGGGTAACAATTCTACTTCACATGGTTTAAGCCAAGTGCTGCCAAGTTATCTTTCACTAATCCATCTGAGGAAAAAAAAAATGCAACAGTGCTACTTCATACTCAGTTCAATACAGAGGGACAAAATAGTATAAACCACCAGCGAAATAAAATATTAATTATTTTGACCACTCAGGCCTAGAATGAGGAATGGGGCTGCGGTAAAAGTCTGAAAAGTCATTACTAATCATTCAGCCTGTCGAGTGTGTTTATACGCACTACTTCCAGTACTACTGAGTTTAATCTGACTTCCTATTTAAAGGGGGAAAACTGGCGAGGCAGAACGCATTTTCGACAGACGTAAAACAGACATCCAAGTCAAAATAAACTCTCCAAAGTGAAGCTTGAGACCTGAAGCTGTGCCTATGCGGTGAATACATGTGTGTGGGATTGTGTGCAGTGAAAAAGGGGAAGTTGAAGACCAGATTACAGCCACTTTCATTTCCCCATGTGGGCATGACAAAAGGATCCGGGAACAATCTCGACAACAATTCAAAAGAAAGCACGACATTTCCACCCGCAAACTGAAGACAAACTTTGAGGACCAGGAGAAAAAGAGCATCGTATTCTGTTCTTGTATGACCTCCTTTCTGAAAACTGCAATAATCACGAACAGTGAACACAGAATACTGTTATTCATAATAAACCCCAATGACAGAATACAATAATTAACTATCCCTGAAGTCATGACGATAACCCACAAATTCCCTGAGTCACTGATGTCAGTGTTAGATACTACATAGTTGCCCTGCATCCCTTATAAATGCTTCTGTGTGTGTATTTGTATGTGTTTATGGGGAGGCGGGGTTGTAATGTGACAGCGAAGAATGCCGTGGCCTCATGGTGGATAAAAAGCATCACTTCTCCAAATCCCCTTAATCTGATGGCTCTTTTTTTATACCAATGTTTGATGATTTCCATTTAATACACTTTAGAAGATGGATACATCCAGTCCAACAGCAAAACCTGTCATGGAAATGCAATGAAACACGAGGACTTAGTGCCACAATGGGCTTACCACACTAAGTCTTTTCAAATGTGTTTGGTGGAATTTGCCGCTTCCAACAACGTAATTAATAACCTGCATTAGTTGACTACAGGAATTATAGCAACTTTACATTAAGGCTTTCTGAAAATTTGCATGCTGTAATTGTCAGTATAAATGCCTTTCTGCATCCAGTATTACATTTATTTTTACAAGTGCAGTGCCCGTTCAAAACGTGCCGGTTCGGACCGGGCCGACTTTATGGTGTGTGCCGCAGCCTATCATAATTTTGTTCTGCATGTCCTCGTGAGGTACAGTAGCTTTGTTTGCAGTGGCTGTTGAAAACGTGCCCGTTTGGACCAGGCCAGACTTTATGGTGTGTGCCATAGCTTGCCATTAGTGCCTGTGGAACAGAGCATATGTTGCCATCTCCAGAGCGTATCCTGCCGCCACACTCGGAACATATCCTGCCACGCACTGACTACTTTTTACAGGCACAGCTTAATTCGAGAACAGGTCAACCCAACAACCTCGCATGCAACACTGCACGTCCTTGAGTCCTGAGCAATATACCTGCCGAATTTCAACTTCATATGGTGCCAAGTTCTAGAGATATTGGTACCACAGACAGACAGACAGACATTCTGGCTTTTTAGTTTTTTAGATTTTGTATGGGGTTTCCATTGCAGAAGGCTGGGAAATATTTTTAAATTATTCTTTGATCCACACCTTCAATCAACTTCTGATGTATTATGCACCTAGGGATTGGTGAATAACACCCTAAATTATGATACTGCATCACATAACACATTTTTCTAGAAATACACAACTGAGTGCTATGATTATTAGCAATGCTCTGATGCAATGCTCAGTCATGCAGGGCTGTAGTCAGAGTTGAGAAAAACGCATGTTAGTCGTTTTAGTAAAATGAAAATTACGCAGATCCTTATTCGTGGCTAATTTCAATAATCTGAATGCGCTGCCCAGGAACTGTGCTAAGCACCCATGTGCAACTCAGAATAAAAGTAGGTTTCGCCAGTTCTTTTGACTTGCGGCTTCACTTCCACGGCCAAGTTTGGTTGCAAACTCTGAATATGGACATAAGAGAATGTGGAGGCCTTAGTAAAGACTGAAATCACTTCACATCAGGTCTCATCAACAAGAACTCCAAGTTAAAAAAAAAAAAAAAACNAAAAAAAAAAAAAAAACGCTAACGATAAAGTCTGAAGCATTTGCACATTTTGGGCTCTATACTGTATAAGAGCACAATTGCAACAACAACTGAAAAAACAACAAGGGCGCTCCCAAGAACACCTGTTTTTCATTCATACAGGCGCAGCACGCATTGTGCAAAAGCACTGGGTAAAGTGGAATATAAATCATTTGGTCATGAATCATTATCTTCCCACCCAGTCACAATACTTGCTTTAACAAGCACTGCCAATCACAGTGGCCATAATGAAAATGCCAGTAAGATGGAGAGCAGTGCAGAGTGCAGCGTCCAAACAAAAAGGATTTATAGAAAGCTAGATGAATTCAGTTCTCTGATGGCACATCTGGCTAGTGGGGAATGATTCTTTATTTCCTAGAATCTTTTGAAAGAAATAGTCATATTTTGCTGCACTAATACCATGCAGCAGCGCAGACAATCACTCTGGGAAAACTCAAGGTTTATGTTCAGTGATTCTTACGTTCAGGAACTTCTTGGTGTGGTCGATGTATACCTTGTCATGTGAATATGTTGAAACTGGGAAACTGACCACAACAGTAAAACACTGAAGCTGGTTAGGTAGCCAAGTAAAGGAAAAGGGCTTGCAGATGTCCAAATGGACAAACTCTCACATTACCATCACATCTGGAACAAATAAAACAATGTAATGTCCAGCTCTCTTTGAGTAATTGATCGTGGCATTCCAACGCTTTAGACATGACATTTTAACTTAACCTGCTACAAATTTTATGGCAACACTAATATAATAGGAACTTTTATGTTTTGGTTTTTGGACAATAATAAAGTTCTTCAATAAGCAACCTTGATACACAGTGTGTAAGTCATATTGTAATGTCTAGATCATTATCAAGTAGCTAACTGAAGCTGTGCTTCTTATAATTCTGGAAAAGGTAAGACATCCAGTGTTTTTTTCTTATTAATTTCTTGTAGACTAAATGCGACAAGGCACATTGCTGCCTCAGTTTATATTATGTCTTTCTTTTTATTTGTAATGAATAAACTTTGTGTGACTAGCCACCAAAGGCATCAATTAAAGGACCATACCATCCATTTTGCAAGTTTGAGCCTAATATATTCAATTTTCATATACGTAAAGTTACTGACAATTATTTTCAAGTGTTTTTCCTACCTTCCAGATCGCCACTGAATTCAGTTCATACTGGTATGCTATTAAAATCAACTTGTTGATACTTGAAACATTCTTGGGATAGGTAATCCATCATCACCAACAAGACGTGTATTCAGGTTTTTTTTTATAAGTTACGTAATTTTAGCATTTAAGTGCAATAAAAAGCGTGGAGTGAATGTATGTCTCCACAGGGGAATATAGTCCCAAAAGAAGACCTGCGTTTATGGAAAAATTTAAAGGACCGTGACTTCATAAGGCTGTGTAACTATTAGCAGGAGAAACATGGATTTTTAAGGTGGGTGTATCACTTGAATATTTGATTTTGAAAGATTAAGAGATTTTGCAAAATATCAGGAAAGCTGAAATACAGTTTTATCCTTTGGGAAATGATTGTCAGTAACTTACATGTATGAAAATTGAATATATTTGGATCAAACATGCAAAATGGATGGTATGGTCCTTTAATCCACAAAACAAATGATCTTCAGGTTTAACACTTAAAACGCTGCTCCACACACTTTGTATGACACATCGTTATCTTGACTCTTTTAACATGAATATCAATCAGATGATCACCAAACAGCAAGAAAATAGAGGGAGAAAAGCAGGATAATAGTAAATTCCCCTGGACTTGGCAAATGGGGACACCCTGAAAAATAAAAATATGAGTTTGACATTAATTGAATTGAGCAGAAAAAAGCCTAGTGCTTATTGCTGTCCTTTAAAAAATGGGAGTATCCATGGCTGCAACACTGACCATGACATCTGCCCAGAAGATCTGTGTGTGTCTGTGTTAGTCAGAACCTCGAAATAAAGCATCCACTAGTAATCTGCACGGTGACAGAGCTCTGCATTGGTTAAAAAAAAAAAAAAAAAAANAAAAAAAAAAAAAAAAAAGAAAAAGAAAGCACCACATCCTCTCAGCATCTGGAGATGTTGTGAGGGAGTAGATGGAGGTTGAAAATGTCACTGACAGTTCCCAAACTCCGGAGAACAAAGCAGGCTTATTCATTGCTGAACTTTTGCCCAAGATGTGTGTGTGCACTCAAACACCCACAAACTGTGAAGTTGCCTCCGTCTTGCCCGTGTAATTTGCTTTCACTGAGAAATGGCCGTCCTAAATTTCTCCGAACTTTAATACCTAGGGACACAATTAAAATGAAAGAAAATAATAACAACAGCAAGCAGAGGTAGGAAACACAAATCCCTTCCAGAATTGTGAGCAGACATACCACAGCCTGCAGTGGCACCAGCATGTTTTAACAATTCTCCAAGCCCACTGGCACTGGTGTAGAGAGTGAAAGGGACGCATATGTAGCTCTACTGTCAAGAAAATCACTGTATCCATACATTGTTTGGACTTAACGCATAATCCTTTCCATTGATAAAATTATGTTGAGTGTGCCTGGCTGGAAATCCACAAGTACAGGGCTTCAGCACACATGCTTTTTCCCTTCTCTGGTTTTCCTTTAATTTGCAAATCTTGTAATCTAAGCCTAGAGCTGACTGAACCAACTTCTAAACCAGCATCGCTGGAGTGGCCAAGGCTTCAATCTGTTTTCCATTTAAGTGTCAAGACGGTCTCCTTTTTGGTGGTTAACAAAAGCTGTTATTTCAAAATGATTATATGCTAAAAATTGTGTGAGGACCTTAGTAAGTTTATGAACAGGCCCAATGGAAAGTACTGCGCCGCACCCGGAAGTCTTTTTCCTTCTCGTCTTTTACCATAGTGTTATTTACCAAGCACTTCTGTGGGGGGAAGAACTAGGCTGTGCCAGTCTGCCAGAGGTCAGGGTTTCTGCTTTTCAACACAGTGCATGTTTTTAGCATTAGTGTCAGGCGACGCCTGGATGATTCGCCAAACCGTCAAAAAGCCGCCTGTCTCTGTGTCAGTGAGGACATAGGAAAAGCAGAGGCAACAGCATCAGAGACGGGGGCAGCAGTCCCTGGAAAACATCATCAAGAAGGTGGTCTCCATCAAGGCCCAGCCGAAGACAGACTTCCTTATTTCATTTCCCGGGAAGGATATATTGAGTTAAATTTTGTGTTGCTCTGGAAGAGGAGCAGAAGTAAAGGGAGGAAAGAAAGAAGTGTGTGTGTGTGTGTGGGGGGGGNGGGAGAGAAGGCAGGGCGCACACTGGAGATCAAGAGTTGAGTGCCAGAAGCCTCGCGATCCGTCTCGTTTTACTTTCTTTCACTCGTTCACTAAACCAGAAAATGATGCTTCCAGTCCACTCTCCTAGCCTCCCAGGGGTCAACACGTGTGATTACGCTCTCGGCCTTGCTGATCTGTCAGTCTGCAGGGTGTTTAGGTGCTGTTCTCCTCCATATCACCATGCCACTAAGAATCCATGAATCACAGTCACGAAGCCCACATCACTGGCTCAGCTCCAGTTGGTGCATGTGAAAGGTCCACAACAAGAAGTGGGGTGTTCTTTGATGGCTTTTATTATTAACAGAAAATGACTTTCAGATGTAAGATTTGTACTTCATGTGCGATACATGTCCCTCTCCCTGATGCACGCTTTAATGTCAAAATATCACGAGGATGAAACACTCCATCAGTGCATAAAGGTTGCTTTCGTTTCTCTGCCTGTGGTCTCCTGCTACTCAGTGATTTTTTTCCAAATCTGATGAAGATACTCAAAAAGTTCATATGAAACCAACCCTGCAGAAGGTCAATTATATGCTAATGCTATGTTTCAACCTGTCATCTTACATCTTATGACCTTGCAAATTAATTACACATCCTGACAACTATCAAACTCTCTGCCTTTGCATCAAGCATTACAAAACTGCAACAGGAAAAGAGACCTATTCACCCTGTTCTGCTGTTTGTTGCTCATTGCTGATCAAAGTGAGCAGAGACCATGGACTAAAGGAACAAGCTTTAAGAAACTCAACCAGAGTTGACATTAGTCCTTTGGTGAATCAGGTATTCACAAAAAATATCACAAGGAAAAAATATATATCTGAGCATGAGTGAGGGGAAGTTTGAGCTGTGGACATTAAAAATTCACATTCAATGAAAGTCATCAGACTTAATGACAGTATTATAATGTAAATGACCGGTAATGACAATTACTCCAACAATTATAAAATAATACTATCATAATAAATACAAAAGAAAGCTGAAAAAAAAAAAACTTATTATACCCTTATTAAATCCCTTATTCAAACCCTTACTATACTGCTTACTGTACTCATTTTCTCTGCCATTTCTGTCACAAACTATACATTAGTCCTCTTAAATGTCCCTACAAAAAACCAGAAAAACCTTCTTTGACAGAGTTGGGTTAGGCATTTTAAGATTTATAAGTAGCTTTCTGCAAGACATGCTGAACTTAATCTCTCCTTGAAATAACAACAGACCAACCTCCAATAATCATTTATCCCCACCAAGAGAGTTGAAGGGCATAGAAACTTTTCTCTGACTCTGTCTGCTTGAAATAACCTTTGCCAGGTGTCTCAAACTCTTAGCACCCCATTTTAAAAGTTAATTTCAATCATTTTAGGCAACACTTTCTGTCACAATGAGAAAGTCCTCTTCTCCAATACACATTTCTTGTTGCATTCCTTGGAGTGTAATTTTATGCTCCATTCAGTTTTGCGTTCATGTGCAAAAAGCTAAGCCATATAATCCAAATGCATTTCCCTTCATTGCTATATGTCAGGTTATGTTTTCACCTGCATGGGCTAGTTTTTAATTAGATTGTTAGTAGGATGACTGAAAAAGTTCTGAACCAATTTTGATAATACTTAAAGGAAGGCTGGGCCATGTTCCAGGGAAGAGCCCATTCAATTTTTGTGTTGAACTGGATCTAGGGGCGGACCCAGGATTCTCTGACATACAGATTTATTTTTAATCGTTCATCAGATATAACACCAATATCGATGAAAACAAAAAAAAAATCAAGTATATTTATGCCATTATAGACTATCAGGGGTGATTTGGTCTGCCTCTGTTTCTTATGACAACATTATTAAGTCCTATTATTATTGTTCTAATTAAAAATGTTTCTCTTTCGGCCAGTATACTATTAAAACAAGATTTATTTGGTCTGTGCTTGTTCAGAATTAGCGGACATGTGCACTAAGGAGTGCACTTTTAGTTGTGACACCATATTGCCTAAATTTTGTAATACAACAAACCTTTTTGCCACAAGTACAATAAATCATACAGTACTCCAATCATTTACACAAAGGATTTCATTTAAGCCACTTAACTCACCCAGTTCCTCCTCTCTGATGTGTTCATCACTGACTAAATGTAAAAAACTCACCTGTTTAGGCTTCCCTTTCTTCAGTTTTATCCTGTCTATTTTTATGGGTTTTTTCCCCTATTTATTACTGTAAATCACCAAGTAACTTATATGCTACACGCATTAATTTTACGCAATCAGCTCAGTTGTAGTGTGAGCTCGTGGCAGGAGAATTTCACTACAGCTGTGGTTCTCCATCCTGGTCAGTGAATACAAAAGCGTTGCATTTCCTCCGTCTTTTTTCATAAACCTTTGTGTTAAAGGGCCATCATGCATGTTTGAACCCAATATATCCACCTACACATTACGTTACTGCCAACCATTTCTCATAATATACTATGTTAGCGGTAAATTTTAGATTTTTTTTTTCCTACCTTCCATACTGCCATTGGCTTCAGTTCATTCCAGTACACTATAAAGAATCAACTTGTAGAGACCTGGAACATGCTTGAGATACGTAATCCATCACAGCGAACAACATGTCTATTAAGGGTTTTTTTGTCAAAGTAATTTTTTTCTTAACCATGAAGCTGCATGGAAGACAATGTATTTCTCTGCCAGGAAATATAGTCCGAATAGAAGACGGCTTTAACAGAGAAATTAAAATGACCGCGCCTTCTACAATCGTCCATAAGTGTTACAAGGCGAAACACTGAATTTTAAGATGGGTGTATCACCTGAACATTTGATTTTGAACGATTAGGGAATTTGAATAAATAACAGAAAAACTAAAATACATTTATGTTTTGGAAATTGGTTGTCAGTAACGTAACATATATGCAGGTTGTATATAAGGTTCTCAAACATGCACAATTGCCAGTATGGTCCTTTAAGCCGGTTCATATCTGGAAGACACCAACTCTTGATCAAGTGATCACACACCTGATTCAGCTAATCAGGTTTGGGTAGAGATGAAAAAATATTCAGCGAGTGGTGCTTGAGGACCAGGATTGAGAACCACTGCACTAAAGAGGACTGTGGCCATGAGAATCGAAAATGTTGTTTGACAGAGGAAGTGATGTCAGCGTGACTGTGCGTGGACTCACCCTGCGGACCCCGTGCTCTTGCAAACCCCCAGCAAGGGCCTCTTGTCGGCAAAACTGTCCAGCTTCAGAGGACCTGAGGAGGAAGAAGAGTCAGACAAAGAGGCAGATAAGAAACAGAATGAGCTGCGAACAACAAAGGAGGACATTCTTTCAACAAATATATGAGGCCTGTATTACTGCCCACCCTCGTTCAACAGGCAGCCTTATTACATGACAGGAAGTGTGCTGATTACATTACAACTGATGCCCGGTAATTAAATTGTGGTCACAAAAAATTTTGATAAATGAAGTTTGTAGATCAGGCCTTATTTTCCATTTTAGCATGCTACTATCTTCCCCAGCCACAACATGATGCTAGACTCATATTTTGTAAATTTAGGTCTCCTACCTTCATTCGATTCTCTAATATGTAAGATTTTTAAGAAGAAATTTTAGGGAAAAAAAGAGAAAATCTTCCTAAACAAGTATCCCCAGGAAAAAGTTGGGGATAAAGATATAATGGTAAAATAGTACATATTAAAATAAATGAAAGAACTGAAATAAACTAAAGAAATCAAAAGATTTTTTGTTCATCTCCTTGTTTGTTTTAGGGTTTTGGCATGGAATTACTGCATGGTAAAAACCCAGCAGGCGTATTTAAAAGGGAGAACATGTTGCATTAAGTGGACTGATCCTGTATTTTCCCTAATTGTCTTGTTCTTGAGGACGGGCAGAGGATCAGGGGATTGAGGGGATGGCGGTGCTTAGATGGAAGAAGATGTTACCCTTTAGAGAACTGTAATTTGAGGCTTGACAGTAATCAGCCTGAGTTCCTGTGGTATGGCGTGAGAGCAAATGTGTCGTCCCTACCAGCCTTTAACACTCCCGCCAAGGGTCCTTTCTTCTGTATATTGCTGTCATCAGACGTCATTACCACTCAAGATATTGAGCCATAACGTAAATATAACTTGCGGAGACTTTGTTAAGAGGAACATTAACTAAAATAAACTTTCAGGGGCAAAAAGGAAGAGCTGCTGAATAGAGAGGCTTTGATTTGATTAATAACAGACAATAATGGAAGCAGCACCAACTCCTGCTGACTTGAATGCTGACTTTCTGTATATGCTTGACAGTTGTGATGAGGGTAGATAATGCTAAAACGGAGCCTAAAACATTTGCTCGTTTGCTAGAAAACATCTTTTCTTTCACACGACCATCCCAAAAAAATGTACTGTAACAAAAAAACATACAAAACAGCATCCAGTGAAAGTGATTAAGAAAGCAGACAGACTTGATTCATAGTATGATTTCCTCTTTCGTTATTAATCGAGGCCACATGGTGCCGCTTCATTTCAAGACACCATGAGACCATAGCTATTAAGTCCATGTGGGTAAATGTATTTACTGTCTTTAGAAAACCAGACTTCCTCCTCTACTGTAGGAAAGGGGGACCATGCCTTATTATAATCAACACCTATTTTCGGGTCTTTGTAATTCCGCCCACCCACGGCTTTGCATCAGAGACAATTGGCCTTTTAACAGCTCGCCACAGTGCAACACTGTTTGCTCCGCAGCAGATTGTGCTTCCCTCCAGCAGCACAATTCATATTTATTTTCTGCCAAGAGAATCGCTCCCCTCATGCGCCGAGGGTGTCTGCTGCTTCTTATTACTGTAGTTTTCTTTCATCCGTTTCCAGCGCTCTTCAAATGCAGCCATTGTGCGCTGTCGAAATCTGCCAAGGGACCGGAACATGGACGGAGAACAAAAAGCCTGATTTTCTCACCAAAAACTGCCACAAACACAGCCTTCACAACGCTGATTGACACCTGCAGAGATGAAATTCAAACTCTGTGTCTGGAAGGGATCTAATCAGCGGAACAAGACATTTTTGAGGATATAAACACTAGATCCAACTTTCCAGTGTCTGGAGCTTGGGCACGCTAACAGTTTTGTATGTGAACATTCTGACTTTCAAGTGACGTGAAATTATATGTTAAATGTCAGTTATTATAACGCTTAAATGTGGACACAGCATTGAGACGAACACAATTAAGTATGCAATTTTTCTATAGGAAGCTGCTCAAATTGCTGAGATTTTCTGAAATAAGGTTGAAAAAAAATACAAGTTTGTGGGATTAATAAGGATAGTGTTGAGAAGTATGTATTTTTTTGAATTTGTTATTTGAAAAAAAGTGTGTGTCTAACTGTATGCAACATGTGACTCCAGGGCCATTTTAGCATTCTGGGCTTTTGCACGCAACAATATCCAAAAAATCAACTCAAAGAAAAAGAGTAAAACAGCCTCTACACCTCCACACCAATTACACAGCAGACAGAAACCAGGATAACACACACACACACACACACACACACACACACACCCCATAATCAACTCGTTACTGCATATTTCACACAGTACTGGCTTTCTCATACAAGTACAAGCTGAACAGATTCTACTAACAAATGGTTTTCATTTAGATATATAGTTTAGTTTAGTTTGTTTTTACTGAAATGTTATAGGCTACAGTGAGCAGACTCAGGATATGACACAACACACCTGTCTAGAAGAGAGAAAAAAAAAAACGCCATTTCTCTCCATCCGAGTATTAAAATATGGGGTNCCTGTCTAGAAGAGAGAAAAAAAAAAACGCCATTTCTCTCCATCCGAGTATTAAAATATGGGGTAATGTCACCTGAGGCTTATTGTGAGCAGCTAATTCTTCACTGCATCTCCCCCCTTTGTGGAATAAACGTGATTAAATAAAACCTTGACTGTTTGTCGCTGTCTACTGTCTCTTCCTTGTCTAACCTTTAATAATGTGATTACGCCTCATAATGCAATGGGGCTGAGGAGCCAGTTGTGGTATGAGGGACAGGCTGAGGGAGAGGCTGAAGAGAAGAAGGGGATAGATCAAGACACTGCAGACAGCCAGACATTAAGGAGAAAATCCTTTCTCATCCATTTATGTTCAATGCCTTCGATGGGTTATCTGACAATGAACTGATGTCGTTTCATTTTTAATATTTTTCTTCCCTTCCTTCCTTTTCAATTTCTACTTCAGAATGACCTTTGCACTTACTACAATGCAACATGTTTTGTGGCTGTGATGAATTTTGGTCTATTAATGATACAACAGCTGGAGATGAATTATTATTAATAACTGTTGCAAAATGGCAGTGAAGATATTATATACTACCGGTATATATACTATACTACACTACTACTACTAAGTCCTTTGATTATGTAAAAAAATATATTTTTTTATGTTTTAAATAACTGGAAAGACATTAAGTTACGGAGCCCTTACAAGGACATGGGAGGGGTAAAATAATCAGTGGAAGGAAAAAAATAACAAGTCCTTTTGCGAGATAATGCAAAAGTTTGCAAGATAATGCAAAACTTTTACAAGATAACACCTAAACTTTTTGCAAGATAACTCAAAACTTTTGCAAGGTAACACATAAACTTTTTCAAGATAATTCATAAACTTTTGCGAGCGAACATGTAAACTTTTATTAGATAACACAAAACTTTTGTGCGATAACGCATAAACCTTTACGAGATAATGCCTAAACTTTTTGCGAGATAATGCAAACCTTTTGCGAGGTAACGCATAAACTTTTGCGAGAAAATGAAAAACTTTTACGAGATAACACCTAAACTTTATGAAAGATAATGCAAACCTTTTGTGAGATAATGCATAAGCTTTTTGTGAGATGACGCAAAACTTTTGTGTGATAACCCAAGTGACCTAGACTCAAGCACCAACTGAATGTCTTTATATTTTAGTCCAAGCTCGAGGTAAAACTTGACAAATTGCTCCATTGTTGCCTAGCAACGGTGTGCATTAGAATGACCTGGATATACTCTCGCACTTCCGATCAATGAAGGTTCAAGTTTTTGCATTGTAATGCAAAAACTTTTGCAAGGTAACACAAAACATTTGCAAGATAACACAAAAGAACATGCCATTTTTTTTTCCTTCCACTGATTCTTTTTTTTTTGATATACTTTGATATACACTTTGATAAGTATACTTATCTTTTCAGCTGTGTAAATATAATTTAAATAGATGTGTACAAAGTTGTTTTTACTCTTTTTATACTTTATACTTATGCACTAAGGGAGAAGCACCTGTAATTTCATTATATGTTACGTATAATGACAATAAAGCTATTCTATTCTATTCTATTCCATGTCCTCTTAGGAGCTCCATATTAAGTAGCACCAGATATGAGGGAGAATGATTATGAAAAAGGCAGTGGACCAGATTAAAGGTCAAGATAAAAAGAAACTGATTGATGGAAAGAGAATCACATGCATGCCAAAATCACATGAATAAAACACTGGAGTAAGTCTTATGTGGAAGATGAGAGTTTGAGCGAGAGCAAAAGAGAGTTAAGGCGAGTCAGACTCATTGAGGGGAATCCAGCAGAGCCTTGGCAGCACTGACTTCAGAAGCTCGCCACCGCTGACTGTGCACAAGCCAACACAGATTGACTTAAACATCAGGATGAGACACGAGCAGCAGTCTTTAATTTTAATGATATAGCACCATTACAAATATCCACAAGCCAAAAGCGGATAAGTTGTGGCACACAAAATTAAATTCTGAGTGTTGTCCTTGAATGCTGAACTCAACCAATGAATATATTTTCCTAGCCAGACGTCATTTCAGCTTAAGCAGTGTAGTGGTTTATGTTCTGAGGAAAGGTGAAAACTGCTGAGCTATTGGGGAGGCTCAGCAGTAGTCATGGTGGATTGCCGAGTAGATGATCCTGTTATGCTCTAGGAGCAGCGCAGCCAGACACAGCAGCATTCAAAACAGATGCTATGATGTGAACCTGTGACCTCTGACAAATTTATTACAACTGACAAGAGATTTAGCCACATGCTATACTGCAGGCATTTATCTATAGGATCATACAGGCGATCGTGCATGTTTGAGCCCAATATATACAATTCGTGTACACATAAGAACAATTTCACAAAAAATACTAGTTTAGCTGTAAATTTTAGATTATATTTCCTACCTTCCACACTACAATTGGTTTTACTTCATTCCACTACGTATAAAAATCAACTTGTAGAAACTTGAAACATGTTTGAGATACGTAATTCATCACAGTAAACAAGATGTCTAAGATTTTTGCTGAGGTAACTTTATTTAACCAGTCCAACACAAAGCCGCATGGAAAATGATGTATTTCTCTGCCAGGAAATATAGTCCTATGAGAAGACGGCTTTTATGGAACAACTAAAATGACCACTCCTTCTGCAATCATGCAAAAGTGTTAGAAGGTGAAACATTGAATTTTAAAGTGGGTGATCACCTGAACATTTTATTTTGAAATATTTGAGGATTGAAAAAAATAAGAGGAAAACTAAAATACTGTTTTGGGATTTGGTTGTCAGTAATGCAACATGTTGTATATATTGTATACATGAGGTGTATATGTTGGGCTCAAGCAAACATCCTTTAAATGTGAACAAGGATAATGATTTACCAATTCCTACTCCTATTCCTAGTCCTATTAGCAGGCAAAATAGTTGGTAAACCGCAAATGTCCATGACTGACCTCTATAGCAACAGGACTATGAATAAAGCAAGGAACATCCTGAAAGACAGCTCCCATCCTCTATTCAATCAGTTTGAAGTCTTAAATCTGGGAGGCGCTATAGAGTGCCACTGGCAGTCAAAAACATTTTTAAGAGATCTTTTATTCCAACTGCCATAAATATCTTTAACTCTGCAAATATACTCGCTCCACTGTCTAGCACTTATAATTCTTGTCTTTTTTTAAATTTTTTTTTTCTGTCATATTGATATGGATTTTATGTATGTATGAAGTGTGCTTGTTCTGATTCTTAACGGTGTGCCAAAGACAAATTTCCACCCATGGTGGACAGTAAAGTTGTACTGTATTGTATTGTATCGTATCGTTGTTATCGATGTTGTGTTGTGTTCTGTTGTTCTGTTCTGTTCTCTTCTATTCTATTCTATTCTATTCACAATGAAATCCAAGCAAACCATGACCATACAGTCATCTAACCCTGTGTGAATATGATATGTATTTAAATGTTCCATTTTCAGGCATTTGGGCACTGAAGATACTTACTGATATGAGGAGCTGGCAAAATCCGTGCAGCTCGCACTGGACCATGGCGCACTGAGAACAGCTCTTGGGCCTCCCCTGCCAACTAGAAGAAAGTACTAGAATTAAAAAATTGTAGTAAAGAAAAGTATATGCACATACAGGTCCACAACACAACTTCAACAGAACACAGAGAGGAACACAAAGATACTTGGTCCGTGTGGTGTCTTTATATCCAAAATGCCAAAGACAAAAAATACAGAACACAAAACTCATAGTAAGACCAGACTTAAATACACACATTCATGCATTAGGCATTCAGAGATGTTGCCAACCTATGGCTACCTTACATTTTCTCAGGTGTGACTGTGTAAAGACACCATTGATTTTTGTCTTTTGATATCTGATGAAGAAAGTGGATCTCAAACCATCACATTTATTTGGTTAAAGAATCCTCTTTAGGAGCAATACACATTGATGAAGTTTACTTTACCCACTAAAAAAAGTTAAATAACCGGGAAGGGTATCAGCTAACATGTTGTAAAATAGATGTTGGATGATGCCAGCAAGAGAGATACCACAGTACTTAGGAAAGTGAAATTAAATGTGGGTAACAAGGCTTGTCGTCAAATCATTTGCCTAATGAGTTGTTGAAATGACACCAGATGAAGAGGAGGTTCATTTTCTGATGCTGTTGTCATTACTCCTTTTTTGTTTTTAAAGGATCACACCAACTACCAGGCATGTTCGAGCCAAATATACAAAATCTGTATATACATTATGTTACAACCATTTCCCAAAGTGATAAATTTTAGAATGTTTTTCCCTTCTTCCAGACTGCTACTTGTTTTAGTTCATTCTAGTACCCTACTAAAGTCAACTTGAAACTCGCTTGAAATACGCTGGAGATACATAATCCATCACAGCAAACAACATGTCTGTTAGGTTTTTTTCTGCTGAAGTAACTTTATTTTTGTTTTTATCCAACATGGAGCTGCATGTAAGACAATGTTGTCATGGTTCAAGCTGTGTTTTCCCCTTTCCTTGTGTTTTCCACTGTTTTCCCCTCTCTTGTGTCTCTGGTATGGTTCCCTGTTTGTTCTCTGTGTCTGTGGGTGTGTGTCTGGTCGGGCACTCTGGTTTCCTCCCACAGACAATCAACCTGCAATCAACCTGCACATCAGTGGCCAATCCACTCATCAAGTTCCTGCAGTATATATACCCCGACTCTTCACTCCAGTCTTCGCCAGATCGTCCTGTTTGCCAACATGGTACAAGCGCTATGACCAGGCCCTAACTCAAGTCAGTATTTTTTCTCATTTTTGCCTGAATCCGTTTTTTTTTTTACTCTACCTGTGCTTCAGGTGTTATCTCCTGTATGCTCAGTCTGCCTAGCCCTGCGCCTCACCAGTCTTCCTGCCAGCCTGCTGCTCAGCATTTTCCATCTTCACTCCAGCCACAGCTTCGATCCAGTTCTCCTGCTTCATCTCATCAACTTCAAATAAACTACTTTTGAACTGTTTAACCTTCTGCTTTTGGTTCCTAAAATCTGACAAAACCTAATAAATGTATCTCTCCACCAAGAAATATAGTCCCAGGAGAAGATGGCTTCTACCGAGAAATTACATGGCCGTGCCATCTATAATCGTGCAAAAGCGTTCACGTGCACCATTGAAATTTAAGGTGTGTGTATCACCTGAACATTTGATTTTGAAAGATTAGTGGATTTGAGAAAATAACAGGAAAACTAAAATATGGCTTTATGTTTTGGAAATTGGCTGTGGAAATTGGCTAATATGTATGCTGGTTATACATATTGGGCTCAAACATACACAATCACCAGTATGGTCCTTTAAGTAACTACTTATCCTGGTACATTCCATGAGACACAACTTGATTTTACTACTACAATGACAAACACACATCAAGCAGTTTTGGCCTGTGTTAGCCTGCATGATTTGTCAGGTACCAGTTTTAGCCAGGTCTTATTACAAGTATCGGTAATCAATGTGATCATACTTTTACCACATTTTGTGAAATCAAGCAGAATAAACCAGCAGATGTGTGTTTACCAGCAATACACTTGTGAAGAGTTCGGGGGCTTTAAGGTGGACCAGCGCTGTCAAGAAAATGCAAAAGGGACAGGACAAAGAATGATTTGTTCACGCTGTATGAAAATAATCTATTCCAACTGTGTGAAACAGCAACAGGAGACAAGGGGGGTACAAGTGAGGGTTGCTGGTTGTAATTCCTGCCAAACCGCAAAGTGAAATCTACCGAGCACAGAATAAAGGGCCCTGTGGCATCGCGATGCAAATGAACTGCCTACGCTTACTTTGACGGAGTCAACAGGGAAGGCTGGGGATAGGGGTCGAGCCAGGAGGGTAGCAACCCTCATATGCTGCAATCTGACTCTGAGCATAACTAAGTACAACAGTTTCCGAGCAATATTAACACCAACCGATATTCCCTTCTACAATAGTAAAACTCATATAAGGTTAAAGATTATGTGATTACGTGTTTTAATGGCAGTGTTTACATCAAGGAAACAAAAGGACTACTGTGTTAAAGGAAAAAAAACAGTCGCTTCATTGGGCAATCCTGCTTTTTGTGTGTCTGCCTCCTTGACTTCAGTTACTGATTTTCCCAGAATGCCTTTTGACCACCCAGTGAACTTTCTACTGTAAAGACAACAAGCCAAGTACTAGAGAAAAACGTATGTTTGTACCCACACCAGTTACTCGAAAAAAATATGTGCATTGTTCTGAGTTCTGGTCGACCAACATCGACACAACATTCAGTGTATTTACATGAATTACTAAAATTTTAATTCTACTCCGACTGAGAGAATGAGTGATTTTTTTTTCAATGTCACCTAAATAATCAGACCAAATCAGCAAAAATCAATGTTGGTGAAACCCTTTGGCTAACAATCAGCATAAACAATCTCCACATACATTTCCTCACCTGGCATACGTCCTCTTGTAAGCCGATTAAGCAACAGTTCACATTATATTCAGCGAATGACAGAATCCTATTAATTCCATTCATGTACATCTTTTATTCTGCATTTTTGTCTTAACCGCACTACGGAAAAAAACTGGAGTAAAGGTGCGTATAAATGTACTGATATTTGGGAAAAACTGCCACATCTGGCTCTTGCATGGTCACTTTTTACAACACGATTTTTACATGACAGTAAAATCTAGACATTTAGAAGAAAACTTTGCTCTCTGACACTGACAAATGACACAAAAACTTTATGTATGTTTTCAGTTTACATTAAATACTGCACCTGAAACACTTTCTGTATCATTTCCCACTGCAGCTTCACTGGTAATACCTCAGCATGCGGCCACCCTTAAGTTTTTTGTAGAGATGATTTAAGTGCAACAAGCAAATGTTTGCAGATGTGCACAGGCATCAACTAAATTCATGACTTAAAGGACCATACCACGCATATTGCATGTTTGAGCATTTTTATACACATAACATTACATTCCAAGGTACTGGAACAATAAATGAAAAAAAAAATGTCCTACCTTCCAGACCACCATTGGTTTCAGTTCATTCTGGTACGCTATTAAAATCAACTTGTTGATACTTGAAATGTTCTTGGGATAGGTAATCCATCATCACCAACAAGATGTGTATTCAGGTTTTTTTTTTTTAGAAGTTACGTAATTTTAGCATTTAAGTGCAATAAAAAGAGTGGAGTGAATGTATGCCTCCACCGGGGAATATAGTCCCAAAAGAAGTGTGTTTATGGAAAAATTTAAAGGACCGTGACTTCATAAGGCTGCGTAACTATTAGCAGGAGAAACATTGATCTTTAAGGTGGGTGTATCGCTTGAAAATTTGATTTTGAAAGATTAAGAGATTTTGCAAAATATCAGGAAAGCTGAAATATAGTTCTATCCTTTGGGAAATGACTGTCAGTAACGTTACGTGTATGAAAATTGAATATATTACGCTCTAACATGCAAAATGAGTGGTATGGTCCTTTAAATATTGTACCTGAACCACTTTCGGTATCATGTTCCACTGTAGCTTCACTGGTAATATCTCAACATGTGGCCACTGTTAAGTTAGTTTAGAGATGATTTAAGTGCAACAAGCATGTGTTTGCAGACATGAACAAGTTCCAACTAAATTCATGACTTAACACAAAAGGCTGCCACATCAGAGAGGATTTTCACGTTTCTGATTTCATTTCAACAGAGACACGACTTAAAGCACTTTAATGGATTTTCGTGTGTCTGGTGCAGTTTAAGTTTCAGAAATATGTGACGCCTGTATATTAGGTCAGTGGTCTGTATGGCTCAAACAGTGCTTGGTGTGTGTAATGGCACGTTGTTGTAAGTACAGAATGCCCCACTTTTATAATTGTTTCATGCGTTAAATTACAATGAAACCTGCATTATCACTTTGCTGGTGCCTTAAT
Organism: Lucifuga dentata; assembly: GCA_014773175.1. NCBI lineage: Eukaryota > Metazoa > Chordata > Actinopteri > Ophidiiformes > Bythitidae > Lucifuga > Lucifuga dentata. Next base: position 38,970 of record VXCM01004104.1, read on the forward strand.
CTTTGCATTTTAAGTCTTTAAACCCATCTGAAGGGATGATCGCTCTTTTGTGCAATTAATAGCCTTTACAAAGTGGCGGATTTGGAGCTGTGTTTTTATTAAAAGTACTTGAGGCCCAGCAGTGGTAGATTACCGCTGGAAACACAAGCACTGATAGCAGGAATAAAAGATAAAAGGAGGGTGGTAGGAGGAGGATAGGGTAGGTTCCTACACAGGAAAATGGAGCTGGTAGGGAGAATAATGGAATTTGTCAGATTAAAATGAGAAAGGGGAGGGTCGGAGGTTAATGCGTCGGGTTATTGTGCATTACCCATCTCTCATCCTCGCCTTACATGGCTCTGTGTGACATCCGCAGCCATCAACAACACTCCCGCCATTACATTAGCGGCTCTGACGTATTCAATATGCCAAATTGCTTTTCAAAGTTGTTTCGCCCTGCACACAGTAATTCATAATATTCATTTCATTTGTGGGTCGGACGTTTTTGCGGAATCACAGTGTCTGCTGATCTGCTTTAATCTCTCAAATGTAATGCCATAAGCTGTGAACTGATATCTGGGCCATATTCATGCAAGGGAGTACACTTGCTGACGCCGTGCTGGACATATGGGAGGTTTGGATGCAGCAGGTGCTTTGGGGATTGTAACATACCGGGTGCATGCCAACAGGTTTCCATGAAAAACAAAATAAAAACTATAAGCCTGCACGAGTTGGGTGCAATGTAGTTCCATTATTGCATTTTTACCTGCAAATCAGAAAACAATGAAATGAAAGACTAAACATTAAAGGACCATACCATCCATTTTGCAATTTTGAGCCTAATTTATTCAATTTTTATACATGTAACATTACTGACAATCATTTCCCAAAGCATACTACTGGAACGGTGAATTAAAAATGATTTTCCTACCTTCCAGACCTCCATTGGTTTCAGTTCATTCTGGTACGCTATTAAAATCAACTTGATGGTACTTGAAACTTTCTTGGGATAGGTAATCCATCATCACCAACAAGACGTGTATTCAGGATTTTTTAGAAGTTATGTAATTTTAGCATTTAAGCTCAATAAAAAGCATGGAGTGAACGTATGTCTCCACTGGGGAATATAGTCCCAAAAGAAGACCTGCTTTTATCAAAAAAATTTAAAGGACTGTGACTTCATAAGGCTGTGTAACTATTAACAGGAGAAACATGGATTTTTAAGGTGGGTGTATCACTTGAGTATTTGATTTTGAAAGATTAAGAGATTTTGCAAAATATCAGGAAAGCTGAAATACAGTTTTATCCTTTGGGAAATGATTGTCAGTAACGTAACAAGTATGAAAATTGAATATTAGGCTCAAACGTGCAAAATGGGTGGTATGGTCCTTTAAATGGGTCGAGAAAGTCATTACCCAGTCTTCTAACTTGCGAGCGTCAGTATGCAATGATTCGCACAAATGACTCGCTGATCCAGGATCATCAGTTGCCTGCATTTTGCAATATTGATGAAATGTGTATAATGTGTATAAATCCTTTGCCCCATTTATCCACCTGCTGCATCTTATGCAGGATTGCTATCAGATGTTAAAAAGCTACTGAACAGACAGATTGGATCTGATTGTTTGCACCATACATGGAGCTAGCTTCTTCCACCCTGAATGTGCCACATACATAATATTTGCTCCCCTTCAAGATGAAGTAGGCAGCGTGTGAAAATAACTTCCAGGTTCTTGCTTCTGTGATAATGGCAGGTGATAATTATAGCCGATCCCTGCCTACCAAGCACTTCGCTGCAGAGAGTTGCTCCGGATGAAGACACACACAGCTGTGGCAGGAGCTCTATATGAAGGCCAAAGGCCTAATTAATCAGGTAAACTGCACTGGCCTAGCTTCAGCTTAAGCAGGGTGGAGGTAGGGTGAGGGTATAGGGGCTAGTTTCAATTGTGCACATTAAAGTGATATGAAAGCAGCTCTTCTTCTGGCATTTTCCTGGCTGATACCACAGCCTTCTGGACTCTGGAGTGGAAGTGACCCAGATTTCCATCCAAGACAAGAAATTTTCATTGGATTTTTTTTTTGAGCAATGGAGATGCATCAAGTGTAAAGAAAGTTCCAAAGTCAAATCTGGAATTTTTTTTTTTTTTTATTCTGTTTATAGGATGCATATAAATTGGGGACCTTTGTTAAATGCTTAACTAACTATAAAAATTTAAAAATTGTTGAAATTGTGCAATTGAAAAATGTTTTTTTTCCCTGAACATGTTAATTATTAAATTTTAAAGCTATTTTGATGTTTTTTTTTTAAGGTTAAATTTTTCCAATTTCTTAAGTAATGAGGAATAAAAGAAACTGCAGTATTTATGATAGATTAGGAGTTGTATATTAATGCTGTAGGACATTCCTAGCTGTCAGTTCCACCTTAATGTTAATAATATTCCCATTACTGTATTCAAAATCATGGCGCCAATCACTTAAAATATGGCAATATTTTGACAAAAAAACATGTCATCCGTGTACTGTTATCACTACACTCTTCAGATCATACAAGTTTATGACTGATATTAACAAAGCCTTCACTATATGAAAAAGTATTAAAGGACCATACCACCCATTTTGCATGTTTGAGCCTAATATATTTAATTTTCATACATGTTNGTATTAAAGGACCATACCACCCATTTTGCATGTTTGAGCCTAATATATTTAATTTTCATACATGTTGTGTCACTTACAATCATTTTCCAAGGATAAAACTGTATTTCAGCTTTCCTGATATTTTGCAAAATCTTAATCTTTCAAAATCTTTCAAAATCAAATATTTTGTCTACCCAGTGGAGACATGCATTCATCCGCACTTTTTATTGCACTTAAATGCTGAAATTACAAAACTTTGAAAAAACCTGAATACATGTCTCATTCACGATGATGGATTATCTATCCCAAGAACATTTCAAAAATCAACAAGTTGATTTTCATAGCATACCAGAATGAACTGAATCCAATGGTGGCCTGGAAGGTAGGAAAAACATTTTTAATTCACCATTCCAATAGTATGCTTTGGGAAATGATTGTCAGTNAAGGTAGGAAAAACATTTTTAATTCACCATTCCAATAGTATGCTTTGGGAAATGATTGTCAGTAACATTACGTGTATGAAAATTGAATGTATTTATCTTCTTCTACCATGCAAAATGGATGGTATGGTCCTTTAAGTATTACTTTTCTAACTGTTTCATTGAACATTATACCAGCAATATCAGTATCACCACCTCTTACCACAATGGAATGTTAGAGAATAAAACTATAATATAAAACTGTGATCACACAGATGTAAGACATTTTATTTTATAGCACAACTGTATTCCATGAATGTCCACTGAAATCTCCACATTTACTTCAAAATCACTTGGTGGGTTCAGAATAGATTGGTGAGTTCTAGAATTCTCAATTCGGGAGAAAGACTGAATTTGCTTTTTAAACCTTTAAACTAGTATTTTAACTTTTTTTTTTTTTTTTTTTTTCCAGGGGAATGCACCATACTGGACAAAATATTATCAGCACAGTATTTTAAGAATTTAAATATGTCTTAAAAATGATATGGAGGGGATCTTTAAAGTCATAAAAAATATAGGAGTTCAGAGTTTGGACATTTCTGCGGCGTGTCACCAGGTCTCCAGCACTTAAAACTTCAATATCCTCCATTACCTCCACATCATGCATAGCATTTTATCAGCAAAGAGGAGCAAACCTCCGTGTGCAAAAGGCGATTCAGATAATCTTTATTATTTAACCCTCTTCTTCTGCCATCTTTAATAATACCGCAGATGCTGCCACTTGACCCAGACACCTTCCTTCAAAGCAGGTCGTTTCATTGCAACACGTATTCAGACAAACAGTCTAGGACAGTCTGCCTCTTATCAGGCTGCGGCGGATGACACCTCTCCAGTCTGAGGCGACGGTAATCTCCATTGCCTAAACACCTCTGTCAACATCCATTTCAACCGGTCAGAGTCCCCGTCTGATGACGAGCGTGTGAATGTGTGCATGTACACGTGTGTGTTTCTGCTCTGCTGGGCCATTACAGAGGGTGTTGGCTTAGCAACTGTCACAAACACTTCACGGCCACTCAACAGCCAGAGAGCGAGGCACCTTTAATGCTTACTTAAAACCCCGCGAGGGGAAAAAAACACGCTGCAGAAACGTCCCATAAACTTTCAAAACTCAAAGTAAAGGGGCAAGAGAAGGAGAGAGTGTGCGGTAACAGGCCGAGTCGGTGTCAACTTTGACTGGAAGAGAAATGCAGGACGGCCACACAGAGATTTTATTTTTTCCTGGGTGTGTAGCACGGTTAAAGGACCAAACCACCCATTTTGCATGTTTGAGCCTAATATATTCAATTTTCATACATGTTATGTTACTGACAATCATTTCCCAAAGCATACTACTGGAACAGTGAATTAAAAATGTTTTTCCTACCTTCCACACCTCCACTGGTTTCACTTCATTCTGGTACGCTATTAAAATCAACTTGTTGATACTTGAAACGTTCTTGGGATAGGTAATCCATCATCACCAACAAGATGTGTATTCAGGTTTTTTTTAGAAGTTATGTAATTTTAGTGTTTAAGCGCAATAAAAAGCGTGGAGTGAATGTATGTCTCCACCAGAGAGTATAGTCCCAAAAGAAGACCTGCGTGCTGCATTTATGGAAAAATTTAAAGGACTGTGACTTCATAAGGCTGCGTAACTATTAGCAGGAGAAACATTGATTTTTAAGGTGGATGTATCGCTTGAATATTTGATTTTGAAAGATTAAGAGATTTTGCAAAGTATCAGGAAAGCCGAAATACGGTTTTACCCTTTGGGAAATGATTGTCAGTAACGTAACATGTATGAAAATTGAATATAATAGGCTCAAACATGCAAAATGGGTGGTACTTTAAAACAACTGTAATCCTCTGCTTCGCCATATTAGCTACAATAGAGAATCTGCTAACACAGGAGTCACTCATTGCCACATCACACCAATGTGTGGCCAATGTCTTTGTGTGATCATGTTCACAGAAAAATGTGTGTGTCTGTGTGTGTGTGTGTGTCCTTTTACCCGTGGCCTGGATGTTTATAAAGAGGCTGATTAAGGACTTTGGTCTGTTTAGATCTCTCAGGATGTATTTGAAGTTTGCATGTTTCAGTGACAGGCTCTACATGAAAGGCGATACTCCATGAGAGGAGCCTTCCTTCGCAGCGTTGTGGGTAATTTGTTAAGTTGTTGAGCAGACAAAATCCTGTAATGATTTTCCAAGACTGTCTTTAAAAAAGTAAATTTCCTATTTTTTATTTCCTATTTTTTTTTTCTTTTGCTATTCCTAATATACAATTTCTGTCCCATTTTTGAGAACAGTTTTTGAGGTTTAACACTGGCACGGTCCTGAGTACGCATTTGAATTAAAAAAATATTTTAATATAAAACAATTAAGCAGAAAGGAACACTTATTTATACAGTAAATACAGTATGAGTATAGGTTCATGATCATATTATTTTTCCACTATTTTATATATAATGTAATCTCTGTTATAAGTATCTGACCTGTACATTAACCCAAATTAACCTCCTCTACGTCACAGAATATCAAAGAGTTTCCATCTTGTGGCCATATTTCACATTACATGCTGGAACTGGACTGTTGAACATTACAGCAGTAATGTAATATTATGCTCTGCATTACAGGACAGTATTTTTGTTATTCACTATTCACTGATGGGGGAAATAACACTGAATGCTTGTGCAATCTGTATTTATCCAACAGCTCAACAACAAATTCTAACTGAAGCTTGTTATTTATTTATTTATTTTTATTGATACTGCCTGAAAGAAACTGATTCCACTACATGCTTATTTCTAATACTGCAGTTACTGCTGCTATGCTGGACTTGGTTATTATGTGTTTTGCCTGTCACTGTCAACAAATGCAAATATTGTGCTCAGTGCATATTTGTCCACATCTATTGTTTACTTTGTTGTATTTTTTATGAGACAAATACAGAAGTTCAACCAGATCTTAATGCTTTACTGATCTCAGTGGAGGCGCTACTGTGCTACAGCCCGTCAAACTCCTGAATATAATGTGGTCAACAGTGACACCTAGAGGACAGTAAGGTGAATTGCAAAGTAGTATTTTAAAAAGGCTAATTGGAACTCAGAAGTGTAAAATGTTACAGCAAGAATCATTACCATCAGTTTAACTACTCCATGTTAACATTTTTCCAATATTTTCTTCTGTAAAATGGATTTTTACAGAGAAAGTCATCTAGGCTGCCTGTGCTTTTTTTGTACGAGGATGAATACAATCAGGATCATCAATCTGTACCAGTTAAATGCTGTATTCAGTCTCAGGCACCGGCTTTAGCCTTGGGCGATGGACTAAAAATGTTGCTTCATATATGAGTAATCTAGAATATATTTACATATTTCTTTGCAGTATTTATTAATAAGATATTTTAAAAGTATTCAAATCTTTTCCCAACTCAGAGCTTATTTTTTGAAAGGTAACAGCCAGGACTGAGTTCACTCACAGATCAGTATCCTATGTTAAAATGTAAAGAAGGTGTATGAACCTGAAATTATAAATACATCTGGCAAACTTGATACTTTGTAACTATTTAAGTCACTTGGTATGCATTTTAAGCTTCTATGCTTGTTATTTGAATTCAAAAATTATATGATGATTTCATTATTTGAATTATTTGGTGGTTATTTGAATGGTTTATTTTGTCTATCTNAAAAAAAAAAAAAAACCTTAAAGGATCATACCAGCGATGGTTTGAGCTCAGTATACACAATCCACATACACTGCATTACTTTAGTGATAAATTTTTTAATTTTTGAGTTTTTCCTACCTTCCAGGCTGCCATTGGTTTCAGTTTATTCCAGTATGCTATAAAATCAACTTATAGAGACTTGAAACAATTGAGATACATAATCCATCACAGTGAACATGATCTCTATTAGCTTTTCTTTTTTTTTTTTTTTTTTTTTNTTTTTTTTTTTTTTTTTGTCCACCAGGAAATATACTTTAGTCCCAGCAGAAGACGGCTTTTACTGCGAAAATAAAATAACCGTGCCTTCTACAATAGTGCCTAAGTGTTGGAAAGCAAAACACTGAATTTTAAGGTGAGTATATCACCTGAATGTTTGATTTTGCAAGATTAGGGGATTTGAAAAAAAAAGTAACAGGAAAACTAAAACACGGTTTTATGTTTTGTCGGTAATTTACCATAAATGCATATATGTATTGGGCTCAAACATGCACGATTGCCAGTGTGCTCCTATAAAATGGATGCACAGATACATTATCTTTAAGTTTCTTTAAGTTTTAGTTCACGTGGTAAGGTAGCGGACATGTACATGTTTCAGCAGGTCCAGCAAATGTTGAAAAGCTTGACTTTTGAACCCAACAAGCAGAATGTTTACATTGCACAAGCAAAATTAATCAAAGACAGAATACTGACAAACATACTAGCTAGTTGTTTTCATTAAACACTGATTGTATACTGTAAAGAATAGGCAGATTATAATATTAAACTCAGTCACTCTGACTGCACATCTATGACGACACATCTTTGTTCCTAACGAGCTCAATATAACACAAAAACTTTATTTTATGTTAGTTATCAATAGTTTTGATACTAACATTGAATCGCTTGTAACAACAACCACATTGGGAATTATCTATCTCTGCTCTACAGAACTTTAAACAACTTTTAACTGGTTGTTTTTGCTTTGACAGCCCACATATTTAATGTATAGCTGAGTTTTACACTACTTGCCCTGCACTAAACACAGTCAAAGTTATTAACCTGCTGGGAAACAAAGTTGAGCATGGAGCAAGTTAAAGACAAAGATATTTTTTTCTCAGGGGTTCATAGAGATCAAAAAGGAGCCAAAAGAAAATTGAATATTGGGCTTATATTTGACAGGCATCTATGAGTTGGCAATTTTGCTCTACATCTCCTGAATATGTAAGGAGACATTGTTAAAACATTAGCATAACAACTTTTTAATGTGATAATATTAAATATAAAATATTAAATATGTCTGTTTGCTTTGGAGTTTTTTGAAAAACTAATTAAAAGACCACAGGACCAGCTATTTTGCATGTTTGAGCCTAATATATTCAATTTTCATACATATTACATTACTGACAATAATTTCCCAAAGGATAAAACCATATTTCAGCTTTCATGATATTTTGCAAAACGTCTTAATCTTGCAAAATCAAATATTCAAATGATACATCCACCTTAAAAATAGATGATTCTCCTGCTAATAGTTACACAGTCTTATGAAGTCATGAACCTTTACATTTTTCCATAAACACAGGTCTTCTTTTGGGACTATATTCCCTGGTGGAGGCATACATTCACTCCACGCTTTTTATTGAACTTAAACGTTAAAATTACATAACTTGTAAAAAAAACCTGAATACACGTCTTGTTGGTGATGATGGATTACCTATCCCAAGAACGTTT
>VXCM01004104.1:49052-62499 GCA_014773175.1 Lucifuga dentata
TATCCTTTGGGAAATGATTGTCAGTAACATAACATGTATGAAAATTGAATATATTAGGCTCAAACATGCAAACATGCAAAATTTGTAAATCAACAGGTAATGTTTCATTTGTGCTGCTACATTTTTTTTAGTTTAAATATTAAAGTTTTATTTTAGGCAATAACGTCACCAACCCCCCAACCATCAGCAAATAACCTATAAAATATTTTTTTAATTTGTAAAAAAAAAAATAAAATAAAAATTTTAACAGTATAAACAACTGAGACTATTTTCCCGGAGTTTGATTTCGTTCAGGGGCCAGCTTCCCTCACGTGAAACTGTCTTGTATAATACATGTTTATAAAACAGTCTGAGACAGAGATAACTCACGGATTGAAATAAAGAACCAAATGTAGAAATGAATGTATTTACAAAAGATGAGTGTAGATTTCCCCTTAACTTTAAATGTGTAGATGTTGTTATTTTAAAATGCTGATTACTGTGGTTCACACTCCTTTTACAAACTTGATAAACCAAAACTTGTGTTTGTGCAACAGGGAAAGTCTTACCGTTGAGGTCAGCTTTCTCAAACCGGACCCAAATGATTTTCTCTTTTTCGTCAGTGGGAGGAGCCCCGGTGTATGCCTGAAATAACAGAGAGATAATAAAACAACACTAATTATCCAGTGAGTTCAGTATCACCATGCTAACTACAATTTACCACATTTATTCTTAAAATTCTTAAAAACATATATGTAAGTTCCTGAGTATGATCTCAAAACGAGGGACGGTTACCAGGCAGAATGGTTTAAAATTTTAAAATTCTTAGAGAGCATTCATGATTGTGGAAAAACAGCTTTTACGTGTACCCCCTCTATTGACTTAACATTGCACCAAAAGATCAATTAGTTGACCTTTGAACCCTAACTGCACTGACTCTTGTGAGCAGAGCCCAAAATGGTCAGCTGTTGCTGTGCGGGAATTAAAGATGGAGAACAGAGAAGGGGCGTAATGTCAGAAGTTTCTACTTAAATGGGTTGACATAGTAAATAAGTTTGATAAACCTGATAAGTGAAGTGTGATAAAATGAATATAGCCAAAGATAACAAAGAGAAGAGCCACACCATACACTAATCAACTGTATATTAGCATGTACAGCTAGATGCTAGCTACACAGAATGAAGGTTGTTCCACTTGGTTTTAGCACCAAAATCAGTTAAGACACGGAACCCTTGTGAATATCCATAAATATACTGTACTGGACTGGTAATTGATAGGCTCAACAAAAAACTTAAACAATATATTCATGATGTATAAGGCAAAATGACACGTAAAAATGAAGATGATGCTTTCCTTACTGTGTTTGGATATATTCCTTCAAGAAGGGGAGCTTGGCACTTTATTATTATAATTATAATACTGTGCAAAAAGGCAAGGGGCAATAACTGTTTTATTCATCATGTAGATATTAGTTAGTAGCTTGTTAAAGGATTTAAAGCCTGGTTCTTTTTCACATTTTGTCGTGTTCTGAACTTAACAAGATCACACTAATGTTTTTTAGGTTCTTCCTATATGTCATTTGTACTTAAAGGACCATACCATTCATTTTGCATGTTTGAGCCTAATATATTCAATTTTCATACATGTTACGTTACTGACAATCATTTCCCAAAGGATAAAACTGTATTTCAGCTTTCCTGATATTTTGCTAAATCTCTTAATCTTTCAAAATCAAATATTCAAGTGATACACCCACCTTAAAAATCCATGTTTCTCCTGCTAATAGTTACACAGCCTTATGAAGTCACGGTCCTTTAAATTTTTCCATAAACACAGGTCTTCTTTTGGGACTATATTTTCCAGTGGAGGCATACATTCACTCCACACTTGTTATTGCTTAAACACTAAAATTACATAACTTCTAAAAAAAACCTGAATACACGTCTTGTTGGTGATGATGATTACCTATCCCAAGAACGTTTACAGTATCAACAAGTTGATTTTAATAGCAGAATGAACTGAAACCAATGGAGGTCTGGAAGGTAGGAAAAACATTTTTAATTTACCGTTCCAGTAGTATGCTTTGGGAAATGACTGTCAGTAAAGTTACATGTATGGAAATTGAATATATTAGGCTCAAACATGCAAAATGGATGGTATGGTCCTTTATATATTAGGGCATTATTTATGCACATTTAATGCAGGGACTTTTCTAAAGGTGCTTTTAACATCTGTCTAACAACAAAAAAAATTAACTTAAAGTTTAAAATTGACAGAGTATAATTATTTATAAAGACACTGCAATGTATACATTTGCAAAGATCTTGTAGTATAGTGTAACACAGAAATTTGAGTTGATGTTAAACCACATTACACATTATTGCAACTTAATGTTCAACAGATTCAGCTACCAACATCTACGTGAGGTGTACAGAAGCTTTAATTCTCCATGTATCCACCTTTTATAATTCAATTCAATTCAATAAACTTTATTTGTCCCCGAAGGACAATTAAAATGGCAGGCATATAAAAACAGACATTAAAACAGATATGAAAAACATCTTTCCAATTATGCTATAACAATAATAATAATAAAAATAATAATTACAATGATAAACAGCATAATGATAAAATGATAATGGAGTGAATAACTGAGCGGGAGACAGAGGAAAGTTACCTGAGGAACCACATCTTGCAAGAAGGTCACCACACTTTCCATGTAAGACTGCTCTCTGTGATGGCAAACCAAAATAAACAAAAAAAACAAAACGGAAAATCAAAATTCACATCAGCATTGTATTGATAAGCTAAAAATCCTGTGAACTTATTGAGACACTTCCAGGGATTTATAGTAAAACAGACGTGTGCTCTTACGTAACAGCTTGCGCTCGCACCAGAACCCCTCCAGCACAGCGGCTCGGTCTGCGCGGAGAGTCAGATGCCATGTTGTCTCCCGTTTGTTATCCTGGAAGGGTGCAAAGAAACATTTTAACACGACAGCAGCATGCCAATAAACTCAAAAGCTCCGATTAAATCATATGCACGTTAGCTTGCACTGACCACTTTTGCATGTACAACTTATCCTGCCTGAAAAACTGGAAAAAATTGATCTCCAAATTCTCCAGCCTGACAGCATAGGTCTTTCTTACAGTTGAAATTTTGACTCGTGTAACTAATAATAATCACGGCTGCATGTCATTTACTGTAGTACTCGTCCTTGTATTATGTGTGCAGGCTCACTGACATGACAAAGTCAAAGGGATTTAGGACAAAACATATAATGGATAGCATATTGTCTGTCCTGTTATGACAATTTAAGATGCCCATTGTAAGAAAGCACTATAAGAATAAACTCACATCCTCAGAATAAACTGGGAGCCCTTTCCTTTGGGAAGGAAAGCAAGCGGTAACTCACCTTTTTCATACGTTTATCAACCACAAGTAATGTTGCAGGTTACCGTCCTAAATTGCTGAAAATCTGTCTTTTCTCTGTTTCCCTCCCAGTAGTAAGATGAGCAGAAACTACAAGTAGAAAGAAGCACAGCAGTCAACACACAATGCAAATCAAGGCATTACAAAACCAGATAAAATGTTGTTGCTTTGTCAGATTTCACCATATTTACAGTAAAGTTATGATACGATATGATATGATATACTTTATTGTCCCCATGGGGAAATTTGTCTTGGACTCAAATGCCGTACACGTATAATTGCCTCTTGTAGTAAATCACAACCCCAAGTTGCACATTACACATCTTGCACAAATTACACATATTGCACAAAATTACACATATTACACTTTCCACATATTGCACATTACACATATACACAACCAGTGATGAAGGAAAAGTGAATAGAGCATCATGAAGCCATTGCACATTGCAAAGTTGTAAACTGTTATGATATTAAAGAATAACGATGAAGATGACAGATATTATGCGGTACCAGAAAGCCATCTCCTCATGACAGATAAATATGCAAAAGGCAAATTAGCTAGGCCTCTTTCAGTAGACAGTGCCAAGAATAACAAATCCCTGCTGGGCTCTGAGGAGTGTACAGAGGCCAAATAATTTGGGGGTTTTTGGGTCCAGGCTTAATGGCCATGTGAGAGTTTACTTAAGTGATAGGAAAACTCCTAAACAACAGCAAACTAATCTTCAGCCCTGCCATGTGTTTCAGTTTTGCACATCTCAGGATCTGAGGACCTCAGGACATGAGATGAGATGGGAGGATATATGAACGGATGGATGGAGAGATGGATATGGATTGTGGACTACTAAGGAATTCAAACATAAGGCTTATATAACCTCTTTCAGTTAAATATTAAAAGCTACTTGATGGATTTGGCCTGCGCTGATAACAAAGTAATACTTGGGGTACATGGATCACTTAGTAACGCCATATTTAATAATAATCTCTTCCAGTGGAGTTTGATGTTTGTTGTTTCAAAACAATAACACCAGTATTGGCCGAATAAGTCGGCTAATACTGTATGCATTCTGCAGATTTTGAAATATTATCGCAACCAACAAAACGCTCATGGAAAGATGTAACAACAGCAGGGAGAGTATTAAAGTCGTTAGTAACGTTCCCTGTCTGCAGTGATGAGCTGCTCTGTCAAACCACAAACCCCATACTTAATTATCTTATCTATACTACACTAAACACGTATTTACATAGCTTATACCAAAAGCGAGAAGTACACTTAGGACAGCACGACATGTGACGACTGTCAGCACAACACTACAAACATCTGCAGGCTGTCTGGTAGCTAAGTGAGGCTAACTAGCTAGCTAACATTAGCGAGCCAAACTCCACTGTAGCGTTAAAACGATGTGATTAAAACCATGAAAGAGCAGCTATATGAGGTATATTACAGATAAACATTCTGTTTAAGTGACTAGATACGAACCAAAGGTGATGAACGCTGACAGTCACACAGTTGTGTTGTCCTCACAGCTCTTCACAAAAACACATCAACGCACAGGCTGGGAAATTTGCGGAACTGTGTTGTGTAACTGCAGACCAATCAGAGCCGCCTAAGCGTTTTCAACAGCCAATCAGCGGACAGTAAAGGCGAGCGTATGAGCGCTTTTTAGAAAATTATTATTTTTTTACAGAATACAACAGATTTAATGTTCTTCTCACAATAATACGCGTCTTTTCTGTAAATCTGTCGTTTGACCACCAGCTTTCATTGCAACAAACCCATAAATAACAGAATTTAAGACTTTCAAGGCTATTTATGCCGACGAAGTAGGACCTTACTAAAATGAAGACACTCTCTCTGATTATACTTAAAAAAAAAAAAAAGATGAAAATACAGTCTAATCTAACTCATAATGTTACAACAGCAACAAATAACAAACTTGCACAAAACCATAATTCTTACAAGAAAGGATAACAACAGATGTTTACAGAACAGAACCAGAACATTTAAGAGTGCTGCAAGGCATGCTGGGAGAATCAGAGCAGCCCAAATACACTGGAGCTAATACAATGATGTATTGGATTGTATGCATTTTCATGTTCATCATTATAGTAATACAGACACAGATGAACCTTCACAGACTAATACAGAGACAAAAATGTGCCGAATTTTATGACTGACAGATGTATGTTTGTGTTTAGTTGTGATACAGTATGTTATATGTAACAACGACAACAACAACAACAACAATAATAATAATAATAATAATAATAAGCAATTATAATTACCTTTAGTGGTTTCTCATTCCTGATTTATTTCAATCTATTTTTATTGTTTTTACAGTAGCATGAGTAAGTTTAACTTGTTTTAACAGACTTAGTTTAATTTTCATTTGAGCACTTCATTTACTGTTTAATGTATTTTAAACTCATTGTGGTTTATTAAAATTCAGGTTGAATTAATGCCATTTAGTTCATTAAAGTAAAGTCATTCAATTTGAGTCATTTATCTCAGTTTAACATTCATGTAGCTTAATGTAATGTAAGTTACTTTGAGGTAATTTAATTATTTTTGATTGAATTTTAATAATGTAGTGTAACTTAGGGTAAGTTAGTTTATTTGAGAAGCACGGTGGCTCTGTTTTGCGGCCTTATTTGAAGAGGTTCCTGGCTGGTGTTTCTGTTTTCCTGTAGACATGTTTTCAGTGTGAGAGCCGAAGCCAAGCAGCATGGATGTGTTACAGTAAAAAGTGGGTGCTGTTTTGGCCCCAGGAAGCTGCTGGTCTAGCACCAAGGAGCCATATATGTCAGGGGCCAGAGTTGGGAAAATGCATTATATAAGGTCTTTGCATGTTCTGCTGTGTCTGTGTGGGACTCCTTTGGGTTGCTACAGTTTCCTACCACAGTCCAAAACCCATCCAGGCTGTATCTTGTATCAAGCACAAGCCTATTCATTGCATTTCCGGCTCATCTGCACAACCACGCAAACACCCACACACACATACAAGAGAGAGTGAGGGAACCATTCAACATGAGGTGTTGTGATGTAATTACTTTTCATTTGATGTGAAAAATTATTCAAAGTCAATGAGACGGAAAGTGTTCTGCAGTCTATCACAGGAACTGGCATTGTTTACTTCCCTCCAGCACATCATTTGCTCTATCTCGCAGTCACAATTATTCTCTCTGTCTCACTGTCATACACACTCCACTACAGTGTATCACATGCCTCATTAAAGAGACGCGCATGCGTGTATGCCAAGCCTTATTGTGCAGCATGGTGTATGTTTTTTTTTTTTGTTTTTTTTTTTTTTTGCCTATTTGTTTCATTTGTATACTAAGTGTTTGGATGCATCTCATCCCTTTGTTGATCTATGATAATAAACATCATCTATATGCTCTCACACCACTGTCAGAGACCGGACTGAAGTACGAAAATTGGAAATTAAAAGACCATAAACCAAAACACACCACAGCAGCTTTGATGCAAAGATGGTGTGTTTAACAGCAAGGAAGTCCAGGGTTTGAATCCAAGATGGGCCTTTCTGTGTGGTGTTTGCATGTTCTCTGTGTCTGCATGGGTTCCTATCAGTGTGTGTATTAGTCCTGTGACAGATAACCATACTGACCATATTGCCACTTGTGGACATTCACCCCAGGTGACCCATATTTTAATCATCATAACAATGATTTCCTATTGTCTAGATTGACACTGATTGATCATTGATTATTTGCTGTTCGTATGATTGTGTAATATTTCTTTGTTTTTGGATCTTTGTAATTTGCCTGTTTGTCCACCTGCAGTTCCTATCGCACACCCGGTCATTTGAGGAGAGGGAATCTGTCTTTGAATTGCTGCTCCTGAGGTTTCTTTCATTTTCCTTATAAGGTTTTTAAGGAGTTTTTCCTCGTCATCTTAGAGAGCTTGTTCTGGGTCGGGAACCGTCGATATGCGGTCCTTTGAGACATTGTATGTGATATTGGGCTATAAATAAACTTGACTTGTTTTGACTTGTGTGTGTTAGTCCTGTCACAGACTACCAGCATGCCCAGAGTGTACCCTGCTTTTTTGCCTAATGGCTGGATAGATGAATATACTGTAAACACACTTCAGCTATTCACAGCAGATATTCAGGTGTATGAGTCACTCACAAATCAATGGACAATAATATGCATAAGGGCCTAAATGTCTGGTTAACTAGGATCATGATGTGCAGCAGCGAATACTAAGTGCTGGAGTGACATAAGTAGCCTCATTTTAAATTAAAAAAAAAGAAAAAAGAGTGGATCTATACACTCAGTACAAGTGGATTACAAGTGGATTTCCATCAATGCAAAGATTAATTGTTTGTACTCTAATGAGTGGTATACCAATTAAATAGTGAGACTGTTTCCTCCACAGCCGTAATTCACATTTAGTGTAAGAGCTGTAGTGCTCGCCTTTGGCCACCTGATGGCAGTACGACTCTAATGCTGAAACTCTCCACTGAATCCTCTCCTTTGTTCTCCTGCCATTTTTTTTTCTGTTTTGCAGCCTGTTTTTTTTTTTTTTCTTACAATGTCTATGAGAGGAGAGAAAAAGAGAAAAAAAATGTATCCTCGGGTTAAAATAAATAGCCTTTCACAGTTAATTTAATTGACTATTTTGTACAAAAATCGAGGTAATTCTGCCTCGACTGCAGAAGCAAACAAGAATAGCATTGCTTTGGCAATCAGTTACCACGCAAAAGGAGAAAAAGGCTTTAATCTGCTTCTATCACAGAGGAGCTGCAGCTGAAGTTTGTTCAGACACGAAGGCACCTGTTTTCTTCATTGTTATAACATATTAAAAGCAAAATGAAAATACAGTCCAAGTGATGCAAGGGATAAAGGGGAAAAAGATGTAAAATATGTAACATTTAACAAAAGGAGCCTCTTTGAACAGAAGAAATAATAATTTAAATAATAGAAAAGGACATCAAATGATAAGTACAGTGAAATACTGAGTTCCATAGGTCATCACTCCAAACCTGAAGGAAGCTTCATGTCCTTCATCAACAAAAATAACAAGCGGACGAGATAATTGAGTTTATTTGTCTCTTTTTACTTATTCTACTTTTTCTTAAATTAAGTTTAATGGCATGCTTTTATCTATGTATTTTTTCCTTTTGACCTTTGATGTAACACTTTAGGTTTTATATCACATTGCGCTTACCAATCTGTGCAACATCTGTGACCTGAAGTTTCACTGATTGGTTGAGTGAAAATAAGATATGAAAAGAGGCATTAACTTATTAGTGTAAAAAAAAATTTCAGAAAATGAGTCAAGGGGAGAGGGAGAGCAGCAGAGGTTCCGATCTTCATGTATGTATATATATATATATATATATATATATATGTGTGTGTGTATGTGTGTGTGTGTGTGTGTGTGTGTGTGTGTGTATTCAAGTAGGTAGATAAATACATACATACATAGATACATACATACATAAATAGATAATACTCTTGGAGCTATTTTTTCCATGTTCAGAGATTAGGTAAATGTCCAAAAGTGGTCCATGAACTCCACAAACTTCTTAATCATCTTCCTCTCCTGCTAGCTTCCTATCATGTGTGTGTGTGTGTGTGTGTGTCCCTCAGTATCTGCCTGTGAAACAGAGAGCATGTCCGTTGGAGGTGTTGCTGTTCTCGCCTGTCCTGCTACCTCCAGCTGTGTGTCTACCGCCCCCCGCAGGCCGGCTGAGGTTACCCCACGCTGACCTGTTTAATTGTCTGCCTGTCCCAGGGCCCACCGGTGAGTGTGTGTGTGTGTATGTGTGTTCCTGCAGTGCCGGAGGAGGACAAGAGTGACAAAACACACACACACACACACACAGGGCTATAAGCATTAAAACCTGAACAAAACCACACTCTGTCTCTTAGAGATGCTGTCAGGTACACATTGTAAGTGTGTGTACTATTAAAATGTGCTCATATGAAGAGGCCCCTCACTAGCCCTCCTGTGGTTCTGACTGTTCTGAAACCTGCATGGGCACACACACACAAGGGCTAGTGAGTGCTCAGACACACACACACTAACACACACATACATTTGTCTTAACACATCACATTGAAGTAATACAAATCACTATTTTAAATACACAGATTCAACATTTCCGTGATCTGTGATCGGATTCTGCGATCTTTGTGAAATTGAAAGTATTGCAAAAATCTCCAATAACGTTTAAAAGCTGCAGTCGAACTTTTTGGGAAATCCTTGTTTGCCATCTTATCCAGAGTGAGACGAGAACATCTGTATCATACATGTTTATATCTGTGCAACTGCTAAATATGTGTTCATCCAAGTTTACACAAAGAGTGGAGATAGGGGAAGGAGGTGGTGGCACTCCATCAATCGAGGCAAAAAAATACACCGTACTAAAAGCATAAAGTGCTCTAATAAATTGTATTTAATGTGGAGAGACAGGAATTTAAAAAGAAGAAATTGCACTTTCAGGATTTCTTGTCCAACAGGTTGCCCAGCTCATAGTGGGGTTGCCAGGTTTTAGTACTATCCTGTCTCTCCTGTCAATAAAAGCCAGTGGACTCTTGCATGGACTGAGTAAGCAAAGCCACAATTCGCTATGCAAGAGTGCAAAGGCGTGACAAGTTATTCAGTGTTCCAGACATAAAGGTCCAATTCATTTTCTGCACAGTCAGCACTTGAGTGGCTTGAATGGACATGAAGGACTCTTCTGGTAGGGTTCATTGGGACAAACAATGAGTAACTATTAAAAAACTAAAAAATAAATAAAAAAATCAGATTCATGACAAAACTCAAAGCTACATAGAAACCAGCAGTCGTCAATTTTGACAAGGAATGATGTGATGAGACTCATCCAATCACAGATCTTAAAAATTCAGTATTTTGGGTTAAAACTTAAACTTTATCAGTTTGCATTCAGGTTATGGATTATTTTGGGATCAATGCACAGCTATGATGCTGTGTGTTTTACCTGAAGACAATGTCAAAACTTTCTTTGGTTCTTTGTCAAGGTTGTACCTGTAGCTACTGTAACACCCAATTGAAATAATTTGAAAGATTACAAACTCCTCTTTTTTATTTACCCATTAGGCTATAAAACTCCCTCTTAATTTTTTGGATAATGCAAAATTCAAATTTCAAACTTTTTTTGCACAGTTTTTTTTTTTTTTTGNTTTTTTTTTTTTTTTGAACTTTTAAAAAAATGTCTTTTTTACAAAATTAAAAATAAAAACAAGTAAATAAATAAATACAAAATAATAAATAAAATAAAAATAACAAATAAAAATGTTAAAATAATAAATAAAAAATAATAACATTTAAAAAATTTAAAAAAATATTTTTTAAATTAAAAAATAAATAAAAATAAATACAAACAATAATAAAAAAATACTTTTTTGCACTTACACTCATACAGATATCAGTCAGATAAGCATCTTGTTCATCTTGACCTGCCTATTGCAACTCTGCATTTATTAGGCTGTCTGTTTGTGTGAGAGTCAGAGTCAATGACAGGTATTTGTATGTGCAAACATACATTTTCAGTAGATTTCATTTTGAGTCCTCATTTCTACAAAAAGATTGATCACTTTTTGGAGACAGAGTGTGTCATTTACATTTGGATTTGTCTTTTCCTATAGAAAAAATCCTCTTCATTGTAGTTATGAAATGGACTTTGACATCAAAAATATTTCCAAGGAGAGCTGCGAATCGCTTTAAAAAGGTGCTTTTAATGCTACAGCAAATACAAAAGAATTGACAGCGAATCATGAGAGGAAACAGAGTGTAGATTAATAAGAAATCTATAGGTTCTGTCATGGCAGAGTGGCGGATGCTTTCCAGCGTGGCTATGAAGTGAGAACTGAGAGGGATTTCATAGTGTGCTCTCAGTCGCGGATCATAGATGCTCAGCCACCCCAGGGCAACACAGGGCATCAGGATGAACTACAGGCCAGGGGAGGGAGGCTGACATGTTTCTTAACTGTGTGTGTGTGTGTATGTGTGTGTGTGTAGAGATTGTGGGTGTGTGTGTGTGTGTAGAGATTGTGGGTGTGTAGGGGCTATTAGTGGGAGGTGTGTGGCTTAGGGGTGGTAGTGGTTGCGGTAGGTGGATACTGAGGGATGTGTGCGTGTGTGTGTGTGAATGTGTGCGTGTCCATGTATGTGTGTGCACTTCCATGCCAGCCCCCAGGCCGGCCCCATAGTAATTACACACTCCAGTGGCTGGACTGGGAGGGAAATTGAAGGCCTGGGCAGGAGGCCCCAGCTGCCTCACTCTCCCTCCCCATCAGCCTGCTGCTGATTGAGCCTGCCTAACACACACATGCACGCACGCACATACACACACACACACACAAGATAGCCATGCCCACACATGTACACTTTCGCTCTATTTCACTTTTGCATACATAAGCACCATCTAACTCTTTCTCAAACACACGCGCGCACACACACACACACACACACACACACACGAATTCTCAGAGGAAATGCTGCTTTGTGTTGCGGTAATGAGATTCTCACACACCTGGCCTTATTTACCAGCCTAGGCCAATGAAGGGTGAGACTGAGTGAGTGAGGGGATGCCGCTCATGTGTGTGTGCATGCATGTGTGCACACACGTGTGTGTGTAATTGAAGATGGTGGTATGAGCTCACCCAGCCTTCAGCCTGTCCTCTCAATGATGACATTCTCAAATCAAAATACCTTCTCTCCATCATCAAGACACAGGAGGTTCAGGTGGCGTGGCAAAAAAGAAGATGATGGGAGCCTGATATGATGTGCTGAAATAAATCTAAAAAAAAAAAGAAGAAAAAGAAAAAATGGCTTTCATTGATTATCCTGCCCTTCTTTTCTGAAGAGAGGAATGTCCATATCCATCATAGGTCTCTGCTCAAAAGCCCTGGCTTGCACCCAAGCACTGTCATTTCTGATCAAGATGGTTAAATATAGTGGGATGAGGAGGAGATTCAGGTTTGTCCGTTTGCAGCCAAATTGGCATGTATTCCTCATCTTTTCCCTGGACAGTCACAGACATGAATGCCAAATCTCTCAACAACAGTGAAGCGCTGAACTCATGTGCATCCTCTGAAGGCCTGATTCTGAGTGTTTTAGGCTGAAACTGACAATAAATATTCACAATCAGATATAAAGTCATTAATAAATAAAGGGATTATGAGTTCCGTTTCATCTACAGCATCACTATTTTGTCGCTTAATCAAACCGAAGCTGGAGAAAAAAACTTGATGATGGTCTCTGAGACAATTCAGGGGTTCACAGATATGATTTCCACCACTGATGCTGACGATAAGAAAATAGAAAAGAAAAAAGTAAGACAAAATAATGGCTGACTGAAAGGTATAAAACACATAAAAATGATAGCATGCTTTGGAAAATGGTCAGGAGTAAATTATACACAATTTTATCCGCTAAAGAAGATGTAAGAACACAGATACGGTCCCTTAAAGGAACATATCAGTGATCATGCATGTTTGAGCCCAATATATACACTTATACATTATATTACTGACAATCATTCCCCCAAATATACTATGCTAGCTGTAAATTTTATATTATTTTAGATTTAAACAACAGGAAAACTAAAATATAGTTTTATGTTTTGGAAATTGGTTGTCATTATAATAGCTTATATTTTATATATTTAGCTTATATATTATCTTATATTTTATTATAATAGCTGATAAATTTTATATAATTTTTTATATATTATCAAAAAAGCTTATATTAATAGCTTACTGTAATGAACTGAAATCAGCTGGTATGGTCCTTTAAGGGACCATACCATATCAAATAGATTGCATTATATTTTTTTATCAGTGTACTAATCATAGAATTTTTCATTAAAACTAAATTCAAAGAAAACACACACACACACACACACACGCGCACACACACACACGTTGGTCTAACCTCACAAGAGAACTTGTCACTTCTCCTGAATATAAAGCTGTGATAAAGTCACTCCATCCCCCTCCTCCTGCCTACTCTCTATTTCTTCCCGACTCTTTACATGCAGTG
>VXCM01004105.1:0-47151 GCA_014773175.1 Lucifuga dentata
TCTTCGACCAACAGTAGCCCAATTTCCACCAGCACCCTGTAGGTCAACAGTACCGATGGCGGTCGTAGTGTAATTTATAGTTAATGGGCTTAAACATGCAAATCCACCTTTATTGTTCTTTATTCTTATTAGAGGAAACAGAACACAGTTGAGGATGAATGGATAAACATTCAGAGTTAAAATAAATATCTAGAAAAAGCAAGCTGCAATTACATTTGTAGTTATTTTGATGTGATAAAGTTTCAGACCTGTGATAAAGGCAGGCACTCCCCAGCCAATCAGGTAGTAGAACCTCATGGGTCCATAGTTGATGTCTCTGACTTCGCTGATCATGCGGTAGACATGCAGCCCCTCCAGGAAGAGCCAGGAGAACGTGCACAGGTAAAAGAAGTGCAGCAGGATGGCGATAACGGTGCACAAAAACTACAGAGAGTGAGAGAAATGGAGAACATTGTTGTTAAAACGTTGTGCAAAATGCGACAAATGAAATGGGAGTTAAGAGTTCAAGATTTCCCTCTGAAATGTAGAGGACTCAAAGTAGAGAGTCTTCAAAAATGGACATACAGTATTTGAATAAATGTTAGTTTTACTTTCTACCTCTGGCTATTCCAAATAAAGAAAAACAGCTACAGGGATTTCAGGAGATCACGGTTTGTCACACAGATAAGTTGCAAAGAGAAACTGGTTTATTACTGTGTTGTCGGCCTGGTTGATGCCCAGGATGAAGATGAGCTCGGAGAAGAACAGAGCAGTGGCTCCATTGTTGATAATGCTGGTCTTGTTGCACTGCATGGCTCTCAGACAGAGGAGGAAGCACGTAGTGAGGAAGAGGAAGCCCAACGTCACGCCGACCGTACTCCACGTCACAAGTCTGATTGGCAGGATCTCACCATTCTGACACAGAGATGAAGATTAAGAGGAAACAAAAAGGTTGAGGTGAGTTACAGATTATGTGTGGTTCAAACGTGGCGGAGCTAATCAGCTGACAGTTTTATTTATCAGAGCGTTGTATGTCGTTCACCTCTCTCCTGGAGACGTCCATGAGCACAGCGAAGCTTGTCATGTGGTAACACTGACAGCTGATGTGGGTGTTGTTTCTGAAAACCACCTCGCAGCCCTTCGCTGACCAGCCGCCATTACCACCACTAACGAAAAACAGATAAGAACGATAATGTGAGACCATGGCTTCATCCAGTTCCCAGTTTCACCCAGGTTTGTGTGTATGTGTGTGTGTATAGTGGGGACCCACTTCCAATTAAGGCGACCATCAACTGATCCTTATAAGAATAACCACTTATTTTAGGATTAGCATTAGGATGATTAGGTAAACACAATGTCCCCACAAGTCACATATTACAAATGCATGTGTACTATATGTGTGTGTCTGTCAGTGTACTCACAGTATGGTGTGATTCCAAAAGACACAGATAGGCTTGGAGCGCTCCTCGGTGGTGACCAGGCGGAACTGCACTGTAATGGGTTTGTCCAGTGTGTGCTGCAGCAGCTCGTCGTTGTCGTGCACGGTGATACTGACCACTGGCGTGTTGATGACTGGCCTCTTCGGCACCCTGATGAAAACAAGGCATGATAAAATTTATAAATGATTCCTCTTCTTTAGGATCTCCTTGGCTATGATTGCATAAATCCATAAATCTACTGTATTCTGTTTTCCAGCTTGTTCCGGCTTTGTTCGTACCGGAGACTTCTCTTGTCCGGGTCGTAGCTCTCAGGTAACAGCGAAGCCAGGCTGTGGAAGATAATCACACTGGCAATGGCTTCCTGTTGGCTGTCATCAGGATGACGCTTCTTCCTGCTGGCTGAGTGGTTCCTCAGGGAGGTTTCTGGGAAAACATCCAGATGTCTGTGGCCCTTTGAGTCCACAGGTGGTTGGAAGACTGAGTCAGGAAGGGTCACAGCAGTCTCCAGGTCCACAGGACGAGGGCCTCTCAGGGACTGATACCTCGGCAGCTTGGCTCCAGCAAAATTCATCTTTTTCAGACGATCCACGGAGATCACTAAGGAGAAGAGAGAGAGTCAGACAACTGTGACAACATACACTCAGAAAGCCCTGTGGGGCAGATGGTCACCAGTGAGGAGTNGAGTCAGACAACTGTGACAACATACACTCAGAAAGCCCTGTGGGGCAGATGGTCACCAGTGAGGAGTGTGTGTAAACCCAGTGACGATCAGGATCACATTGTAGGTGAAACTGGCCTATACAAAATAAAAACTGATTTGAAAAGAGTCTTTGATTAAGACAGATGCCCTTTGACCTCTGACTCTGTGATCAGGACATGTGATGGTGAATTTAACTTTCAGGCGTCAATAAAGTATCACAAGCTCCTCGGTGTGCAAGAGTTCTCTCCCCACTATGCAAACTGAGCTTCTTTTCATTCCACTTTACCGTTTGACCCCCGACCCCACTCCTCCTTGCCAGTCCTAACATCTGACTGAGCCAAAATTTGAATCCATCATCTCCCCAAACACACACACCACACACTTTAATACAATGCTGATGGGAAGAGTAAGCACTACCTTTATTGATCAATGTTGTAACAATAATTGTTTTATTATTTTCATACAAATATTGTTACACACAATGGCTGAGGAATGCTTGATGAATGTTTGTTTCCTTTGCTATTGCACTTTAGCTTCTCAGGATAAGATCACTCTGCACAGAGAGAAATTCTAAAGAGAAATTCTTATGAATTATCACACTGCTGCCAGCTAAAAGAGATATATTGTCTTTTCAAATATTGTGTCTTTTGGTGCTTGGTCATTGTGCACGAGTCAAATGCTCACCTATGTGTGGGGTGATGATGGTGAAGGGGCTGAGGTAGGTCTTCCTCATGTTCTGTGCCAGCGTGTTAGCGTATTCCTCGTAGTGGCGCAGCAGTGCAGCAGTGCCGCCCTCCGTGTGCTGGATCAGCTCCCAGTGTGGCCGAGTGTCTGGAGACAGGATGGCGCTGCCCACACGCACCAGATTCTGTGAGAAAACAGTGAGTTCAGTGTGACAGGATGTGACAGCAGAGAGTGGGATGAAGTGTTTTGCATTCTGTGATGTGTCAGCTGCAAATACAGCAAAAAAGGCTGTGATGTCACACTGGGAAACAGCAGCTTACTGTGCATTTACAAATACTGTTTACTGCAACAATCTAATATTACCTCCACCAAGCAGGCCACTGTTTTTTAAGGCGTCCAAGCACAAAGTGCTGGGATCCCCTATTGTTTTTGCTCAGGATTCTCTTTTCTTCCCAAAATAGCCTAAAAGGGTTGGGCAGTCCAAACTCTCCAACATGCAAAAGTGAAATTTGCAGCGTAGGGTATAGCAGCAGATGATCTATTGATATGCCGAAAATGATAGGTGTAAACCATTAGGAGGCGCTATATTAAAGCACAACATGTTTTGGCTAATAATTCCTGAACCATGAGGCGTACATTCAAATGCTTTATACCGACATGTTCAGTGAATTGAGCTGCATCTAATAGCACAGAAATTTGAACTTTTTCCTCTGGTAAAATTTTTCACAATTTTGCAAAAATATGCTAAACCTACTTTTGCGACCTCGTCTCTGGATTTTTTTTACTTCGAAACAAGTAATTGGTGTCAAAAGATTTGTTGGACTGTCTTTTTAAATAATTATCAAACACATTTTTCAAGTTTGACTTTGTATGCTCCCAATATGGATTTGAACTTTTGTTGTTCACTGTTATTTTATGAAAACTGCTATATATTCCCGATAGAGTCCTGAAAATTTGATGAAATTGGCCTTTTGGTGGCTGTGTAGCAAAAAAAGAAAATGTATATGGCAATATACNAAAATTTGATGAAATTGGCCTTTTGGTGGCTGTGTAGCAAAAAAAGAAAATGTATATGGCAATATACCAGTGGTCCTGAGTTTGACTCGCAATTTGGCAAAATTTATTCTTGCACAAACCAGTAATATTACCAGAGATTNGTCCTGAGTTTGACTCGCAATTTGGCAAAATTTATTCTTGCACAAACCAGTAATATTACCAGAGATTTAGGTACTGTATGATTGTGAAGATCTGGATTAAATAAGAAATTAAGAGGATTATGCAACCTTAAAGGAGGGATGCACTCTCTAGTTTTGTGTTGGGCATTACTGGTAGATATAGAAGTCACTGTGGATCTTTACCTCAGTGAAATGGACGTCCTGGGTGGCTGTGAGGTTGAAGCCCTGCTGGTTGTTCTCATGCTGCAGCAGCCTCTGGGTGAGCCGATAGGCAATCTTCACATCACTGCCGTAGTACTTCTTTGTGTGCAAAGTTGCGTTGGCCAACATGGTTGCTGTCTGCTGAATGTGCCCAGGGTCCAGGAGCGACGCATTACGGGAAAGCTTATCAGCCTGAAGGAAGATAAAACGTGAGTTTACATTTAGTAGCATCATAACATATGAGTCAGTTTATTTAGTAAAAAAAAAAAAAAAAAAAANAAAAAAAAAAAAAAAAAAAAAAAAAAAGATGCATCTTTATGGAATAATTTCAAAGATTTAGGGAATACAAGATTAACAAAGCATAGCTACACACCAGGGCTTTAAGTTTGGTGAAGGTAATGGAGGTACAGTTGAAGAGATTGGGAGGCAGCCATCCTTTGTGCTCATCACAGTGGCGGATAGCCGTGCCTGAGGAGGAGGAAGAGGAGGAGGGGGAGAGAGTTATCATGACAGATAAGGAGGAGACTGCAGCACAGGAAGGACTGAGGCAGATGCCATGCTTGTATGGTAATTTGATGAGCTGCTGAGAACTGTCATACCCAGGGTTCCCTTGGGACATGGAACTGCTGCAGGGAGACCAAACTTAGTCCTGGGCCACCAGATCCCAGCCTCAATGGCCTGAGGACAACTGTCATAGATCACTGAGAGCGAAGAAGAGGAAGAGGAAAAAATGATGAGGATAAAACTGAATATTTATTTTAAACCATGAGTGTGTGTGTACAACATTCCAGTGACTTCACAGTTACAATGTATCCTGACCTTCACATCCGTTAGCAGACACCTCGGCGAAGGGGTTGTCACAGTGGTCACACTGCCGTCCAATAACACCGGGTTTACACTGACACTGGCCGCTCTCTCTGTCACACGCTCTGGAGAACGAGCCCACCGGGTNCCGGGTTTACACTGACACTGGCCGCTCTCTCTGTCACACGCTCTGGAGAACGAGCCCACCGGGTAACAGTCACACAGCAGACACGTATCGCTGCCTTCAGGACGGTAGTGATTATCCTGGAAACATGACAGGAGACAGGAAGTGCTGATTTACATGGAGCCCTGAATGTCCAGGTTTGCTGATTATGTTCAATTCAGTCATATATTTAATCCTAATATACTGTGTATAAGTGATACATTTTCCTAATTTGTCAAAACCTTTTTGCTTCAAGAATTAATTGATTGTCAACTATTAGTTAGTTCATTATTACTATATTGACTGTCAACATGTCAATACCATCATTGTTTTTTTTCTGGCTTTAACCACATCCTAATGTGGTTAAAACCAGAAATGGTGTATTTTTGCAGAACATACAATTTTGAACAAATCTTTGGAGACATTGGAGTTTTTATTTTTAGAATGGCTCTCCCAAATATAGAATTACCCACTTAATACAGAACCCCTATGTCAAGCACTTTTTGGCAATACTATATGAATTTGCAGGTAGAAAATATAAGAAAAATCCAAAATATGTGACAGATTTTGTGTGTTGATTCCTCTGAACAGATATGATAAAACCCACGTGAATTTTTCCCATTAAAACTCTCCATAATGCTGAACACCAAGTCTTCCATTTTGACTTACATGCCCATCTATTCTTCTTCTATCATCTTCAAATTGAATTTTTCAGGACTGATCTGCTTCGTGTTTTTTTTTTTTTTTTTTTTNTTTTTTTTTTTTTTTTTTTACACATTCATGCCTCAGATCTAGGAGCACCTCCAGACCTCCAGTGTGGTTCCAGCTCCTCTCCTCTAACGTTACTCCCCCTCACACTCATCTGTTTCTCACCCAGTGATGATCTGTAAAGCAGCGCTGCAGATCAGCGTACTCACCTTGCAGCGACACTCTCCGCTGGTCTTGTTACAATCAGAATCAAAGCCCTTGTTTGTCTGACAGTTACAGGGGCCGCAGGTCTTGTGACCCCACCAACCTCTGGGGCATGGCAAGTCAGTTCTACAAGGATACACATCAGTCTGTTTTATTTTATCTGCACAGTGAATCATCTGATAAACTTATAATGCAGCAGGAAATATGACTCAAGATAAATGTGTAAAACTCTACTTTACTTTTTTTCACAGTATTGGCCAAAATAATTGCTGGGACAATCACAGGTGTAGCCACGAGAGGAACTCAGCTTCCTGGTGCACGTTGACTCGTGTTCACATGGGTTCAGTGTACATGCATCGGTACAGTTGGTGCCATAGCAACCTAGAACACAGTAAAACAAAGGAAAATGAGTTGCTGTATTGCTGATCACAGTAACATTACATATAATTTATAAAGCGATGACAATGGGATTATTTTTCTGAGTTGAAATATTCCAATATGACAGACTACAATGCTAAGTAAGCCAAAATACTCAGACTGACCGGTGATGCAGGTGCAGGAGTAGCTGTCCCAGTCGTTGCTGCAATAGCTGTTGGCAGGACAGGGGTTAGAGCTGCAGGGGTCGGGCACNCTGTCCCAGTCGTTGCTGCAATAGCTGTTGGCAGGACAGGGGTTAGAGCTGCAGGGGTCGGGCACGCTGCAGCCCTGCTCCACGTTCACCTTCCTGGCCTGGGATAGACTCAGAGCCCCGCCCACACGCAGACCCTGAGCAAAAACACACCCACATACACGTATTCATAGAAGCACAACACAACTACCTGCAGGGTGAGAGTGACAAAGACGGAGCTCACATGCGACCTTTTGCACCAGTCACATGCACAGACAGGTATGTGTTGAAACCACCCAGGCTGATTTGTTTGTTTTGGGTGAAGTTAGATTACGTCTTCCTGCACTCCATCACAGGATGAGCAGGAGTCTGAAGTCATGGTTGGATCTTTGCTTTACATTCAACATGGAACAGAAACCTAGAATTTAAAATCTATTTAAATGTAAGCTTAAGTTTAAATATGCATGAACCAAGTGACAAGTAAAACATTGGAATTAGATCCTTAACAGACCAAAATGAAAGCAAATGTGCTGCTTATGCTCCACAGTTCTGCTTTAATAACTTATCTTACAAATGAAGGCGAAACTTTAAGGCAGCCTGATTTCTGTTATGGGTGTGTGCATTATTTAATCTGTTAGTGATTTGCTTTGGAATTTGTTTACCACTTAAAAAAAAAACTTTTTATCTCAGGCATAATTGCATCAGTTATTCCAACATCAATTCAGCCTCAAATTTTCTTTTCAAAAATTTTTTGTTAAACCGTTAAAAGTCAGAATCTGCACCTGTGACAAGTTTTATCCACTTATTTCTACATGTAATGAAAAATTACTTAGTATTTATTTAAATTAATATTTCACAAAAATAATGACAACAAACTGTAAAAGCACTGACTTGCAATGGACTGCTCATTGAAATACATATTATATTCTTTTTAGACATCATCGATAATGCTGATGTAAATGGGGTTTACAGAGGAGACAGACCTGTATGCAGCCACGGAAGCCATGCAGAATTTTCCCATCAGGCCTTGTCACACCACCAACTGTCACAGTCTTCAGCTTGGAGTCGCGTAGCTTCGCATCCACCTCCATACTGGCCTGAAACGATTTCATGACCGTAAACCTGATGTACAGTGACAACAAGCAGTCAGCAGTAAAACACAACACAGCACTGATAATAACTACAACTCACCCGGTAGAGGCCGTGATCTAACAACAACACCGCCTTGTGATGGGTCGCTGCCCCCGAACTGCTGATATCCAACTTTAAATGATGCCAGTCCCCGTCGTTCACCAGCATCTCCTCCACGCGGGAGAGAGTCGAGTCTTCCCCCCTGTGCAGGCCCATCAACACACTCCCTACACGCAGCTGCAAAGGCAGGAAAGGGAGGCAGGAGAGAGATCAGGCTGACGTTCAGGAAAACAGAAACAGTCAAAGTTCAAACTTTTCATTGTTGCACATTAAAGGTTTGTTTGGCTGAAAATAGATATGAGACAGTTATGTAACTAAGAGCTTAACAAGGCTAAAAATGGGAACTTCTTACATGCTGCAAAGAGCATTTTATCATTTGATCTATCTATCTATTATTAAAAAAAGAGGAAGAAACTGTAGGTAAAAACACCAATGAGGCAACAGTCAAATGAAATCAAATTAAATACCATGGCAAGCAATAAAATATTGGATAAGATGAATAAATACAGGAATGACAGAAATAAGATAAATCTAAAGAAATTAGAAGAAATCATAGAATATAAGGACAATAACTAAAAAAATTAAAAAATGGGTAAAAGCAATTGTAATCAGGTAAAAACATAAAATAAGTATGTAAATTAATGAAACGCATACTTGTAAAACAAACTGATCAAATAAAATAAAAGAGGAAATAGTTGGATTTAATAAAATATGATTAAAACCAATAAAAACATGAACCAATTCAGTTTTGTCTCAAGGTCTTTAGTATTTACAGACATGCTGGAACCCAGATAGCCAACAGGTGGAGCCTCATTCTCAAAAAAGTTTTGTCTTTTGTCTTGCTAACACGTGCTGCAGTGCACTGAATCGACTTCATCAACAAGAAAAAAATGCTCCAGGTTCACAGCCTTTGACTATTTAGCTGCTAATATTGCTCTTAACTATCAGGTTCAATCACCACGAAGAAGGAAATAACCCTGAAGGTCTATTCACTTCTCTTTTAATTCTAATTATGGTGCTCTGCCACTTCTATTGTTCTCCCCTTGAGGATAAAATTAATATTGCTGTGCATTACAGCATGTCAATGTCAGTGTAACTGTCTGTGAAGTGGAATAATATATGATGCAACTTGGCCTCAAGCAGAAGGAAACCATATGGGTTAAACAGTGTGTGTGTGTTTCTTTCAGTACACGCTGTGCTCTCACCTGCAGCGTGAGGTTGTGTTGCAGGCCAGCTGAGATGTGCAGCAGAATGGCGCTGGTCTGACGTGTGCGAAACATGAGCTCTATGTGCCAGGGGACGGTGACCAGCGCCGCCAGGTTATTCNCTGACGTGTGCGAAACATGAGCTCTATGTGCCAGGGGACGGTGACCAGCGCCGCCAGGTTATTCCACTGCAACAGGCTGTTACCTAGAAAACGCTGCGGACTCACCATAACTACAGCAGAGAGAGAGAGAGAGGGAGAGAGAGAGAGAGANAGAGAGAGAGAGAGAGAGAGAGAGAGAGAGAGTTGGGTGGACAGATAAAAGGGATTCACAGCAGGTGACGTGACAGTGGGTGATTACTGTCAGTCAAGCAGCGAGTCCAATATGTTCTCTCATCATGTCCAAGTTATCACAGTCGAACAACTCTCACACATGAGTGTACAGACATGAGAAATCATCAGCAATGGAATAAAAAAAAAAAAAAAAAAANAAAAAAAAAAAAAAAAGAAAATCCGTCTCTAGTGCATTTTATCGGCTTTTTGTGTCCGTGAAGGTCTGAAAGCATATCACGCATTTCCCCATACTAAATCTGGTTGGATAAACTCTAACAAGAGCACAAAACAGAGATAGTGTTTTACTATAAATGTTAAAAATGATGATGAGTCACGTGGGTAACACAATGAATTTAAAGTAAAAAAAAAATTAATCGGCATATTGTCAAATTCTGGTGAAGATCATGTGTTCCCCCTTAAAATCATTTCTAAACCTTACAACAATAACATTAAAGTAAGGAACAATATTATTAGTTCCAAAAAAAAACATAATAATAATAAAAATTAAAAAAAATTGGATTTTGGAGATTAAATGATTTATTATTAAAAACACAGCTGATTATTCCACTTCTGTGGTGTGGTACTGACATTCAGTGCATCAGTTCAGCTTCAGTATTACTTTAATGAGTGGAATTTTAAAGAAAGTTGTATGTTCTCACTCATGAAAACTAGGCTTTCTGTTCCTTTTGCTTGTCAAGAAAGTGGCAGGTAAGGATGCTGTGTTAGGAACAGTTTCCCCCTCATTAGGCTGTCTGTCTACGATGTGAAGAAAGTGCACTGAATCACCCAGACTGAAATGATCGATTATTAATGCCAAATACATCTGATGCGCTGTGGCTGCCAGTGAATGGCAAAGAAGGGGAGTGCCAACTTACTAAAAATATTTTACTCTAAATGGCTTAAATTTATGCACAAAAGTGAAGTTATTGTAAAACATTTCTTTTGCAGCACCAGCCTGATAAACTCATCTAGGTACATAGTGTCGGTGTGAAGATTCAACAGATTCAAGGAGAGATAATACAGATTTCCATGTTCTTATTTTAATTTCAGGCTCTATTTTGAAACCTTTGCAATGCTTTAACACACAAACAAAAACACACCAATCTACTGCTAACCTCCCTTGCTGAATCACTGCTGTGCACACTGAGTGCAGACAGGCCATTTTAGGTACTTCTGTTTAAGATGCCCTCCCGAAAAGCGCATTCTGTTCTGACTGGCCAGCTGTGTCAGGTCTGAGCTGGCAATATCCGTGAACTAGAACCCCAGATTCTGGCCAACCACTAGCTCACAAGTCTCATACTTGGTGAGTGTTTTACCGGGTGGATAAATCCATGTGATATATGTTGACGTAAACATGTTATGGAAGACTTTTGGTGTAAACATCAAGTTGACAATGTTCAACACATACAGACTACTAAATAAGTAATGAGCAATGTGATTTTGTTATGCTGTGGAAAGTTGCATTATGCTTCTTCCATCCTTGTCTCGTCCTCAGATCTGGAGCGCTACGCAACTCCAAATCTACTTTTCTGCACACCAACCTCAGATCATCTTTTTTTAGTAATTTGTCTAGTTGAAAAATGTAGATAGTGCCCGTGTAAATAAATCATCTTTTTTTTTTTTTTTTTTTTTTTACTCATTCCATCATTCTTACTCTAAAAACAAATGTGTTTTTCAACGGGCTGCAGACTCTTTCATGACTCATTTCTCATCCCCTCTTCTCAAGTTGCTGTAAACTGTAAATCAGCACAGATAACAGCTGCAGAATATCAGGTGGGACAAAAAGCAGACACCGAAGGAGGACAGGAGCAAAGAAACATTAACTGTGCCTTTAAAGCTAAAGAAACAATTAATTCTGATCTGTACTTTTTCTAACTTGACTTGAGACAAAACCTGCTATAACACATTAAGGCAGATTCGCATAAACGAACATAAATCTGGCATTAAAACCACACTAGTGTTAAATCCTGGTGTTACGTTTGAGATTGACTCAGATATTCTCAGAAAGCTCTTATTGTTGACTTGATGAACACAAAGGGCTGCACTGAACACAGCTAATTAAACTAATCGACATTTCTCCATGTGTCGTATTCAAACTTATAATTTGATGCATTAGTAAGTTTCTTTTACTCTACATGTTTTCGTGCAGCCCGATGCCCCATGACATTTCCATTCATTAAAGATTAATACAAAGAAAGAGGAAACACACACAAATAACACTCCCCTGAATAAAGGAAAGGTGGTGTTAAATTTTTTATCTTCCATATAGTGGACTCTGCATCTATGATTAATGGAAAATTCTTTACATGCTTTATTAAACTGGAGCCAGGTATGGTCAAACACAGCAATTACATCTGTTCTATTTTATCTTTTCTAAATTCATAAAATGTAATCTCATGAATCCAGTGAGTATGAGAGGACAAAATCTAATTTATAATTTGGCATAACTTGGACTCACTCACCTCTTTCACAGTTTTGTCCTCCAAATCCTAAGGGGCAATCACAGCTGAAGGAGCCCCACAGGTTCACACAGGTTCCTCCATTCTGACACGGATTGTTGTTGCAGAAATGTCTTTTGGCAGAGCATCCTAGCAGGGAGACAAATTATTTGATCCATCCGGACTCATTATTTCATCAAAGTGGCAAAGAGGCAGAGTAATAATCTATTCATAGTAGGTACATGGATGATTTTTCTCTGCCTCTACATCCTGCTGTGCTCATTATCATTGGTGTTACTATCTCTGCTGCTTCTGCTAACAGTAACACGGTTTGACTATAAAACAGTTGTAATAAGTAAAGGAAACTGAAGCCAAACAGAAGGTCAAAGTGCAGCATACCTGGCAGAGTTCCGTTGTTAGCGATGAAGCTCGCCATGTCGATGTGTTGGTTGTCAATACGTAAGTTCTTCATGCAGCCTACAAACTGGCGGTTGCAAACAGGGAAGTCCTCGGGGAGTTTGGGCACCCCTCCGAGGAGCAGAGGTCCAGTCAGGTCCAGTGATCTGACAACACAGAACCCAAACAGACTCAGACAGCCTGAGATTTACTGTGATTCCGCCAAAACACGTCATCAGCTCTGGTACAGGGAAAGAGCTCTGGATAGATTAAACTAATACCATTTAAGACATTTTACTCCATTCAGCTGTAGCTGGATTACTTTTAATATCTAGGTGGATTCTCTTTATAAGGTGATGGGTCGTGAGGGGACAGGATGGGATTGGTCGGTGCATCAGGGAGGAATACTGGGGTAAAGGGATTCTAAAAGTTATATTTTCTGGGAAGTTTTAAGGAATTTTGCTATTAAAAAATAATAATTTAAAAACTTTGATACAGGGACCATTAAAAATTTAACACAAAGACAGTTTTGCAGTGTTATTTTTCCCCAGAGACAAAATGGAAAAACATTTTAATAAAGAACGACTAAAGTTCAGCTAACATCCTGGATATGTAGAACATTACTTCAAAACAAGTTTATTCTACCTGCAAATGAGATGACTGCAATGAAAGTAATCAGTGAAACTACTGAAATCAACATTGCAGCAGTAAAGCAGAAGCAAAAACATTTATTACAGCTACACTTTTGAAAAATCCTAAAGCCGGCCAATGATCACTCATTATTCTGTTAATGGTTCTCCTGTGGATTTACTTCTTGGATCCTGATTGGCTGCCCTGGGCAGAGCAGGTGTAGTTTCCAATCATATGCCCAAATCTCAGAGCCACAGAGGAGTCACAGTTGTCCACCGTCACTATGACGACCTTTTGATCCGAGGGTCCCTGAGGCAGGCCGGCCTGGTTTAGGATCGGCTGTGGAGAGAGAAACAAAGTCATGAATTGTCCATCCTGAAGATCTATTGTAGAATGGCTTCCTTATGTTTCAGGAAGGCTTCAGGGAAAACAATAAGTTTTAATGCAGAACCTGTATTACACCTACAGTCAGTGTTTACAAGAAACAAAAGACATTAAATCATAGAAACGTTATTCTTTTAGTTGTGCACATAATATATGAGAACACTTGTTGATACATGCATAGCAAAGATTTGACATTTTCATCAAACAGGGCGGAGGATTATCTATGTTTTTAATGCTTTTTAATCTTTGAAGTACAATGAGCTTAGTAGCTTAATCACAGAATTACATTATAGTAAATCTTTTTCTTCAATGTTTACTTCCTGCATTCCGTGGGATTAGGATTAGTACAGTTCAGCATGGCAGAAACTGTATAAATAGGTTGATTAAGATGGATGAATAAAAGTTATAGTAGTCATATATTATCATACATGCTCGAGAATGCTCAAAATGTTCCTTCATATAAAGATTCTGAAACACTGAATAAATTAAGCACATTTTCATGTTGCTATTTTTAACTCTTTGAAGTATTTTTGGTTGGTCTGTATTTAAAAATAAGACTCAAAAGTGGGTTGTTTTGGTACTATCTCATTATTATATGGCATTTAATAAAGAATCAAATCTAAATTTAATAAAGAATCAATAACTGTGTGTTAAGTTACAGCAATCTCCACCAGCACTTAATTTAACATACAACAGAAGTTCAAAAACTGGAGCTTTGAAATAGTTACACAAGATTCAGTTCAATCACAGTTTGTTTTAATTCAGCTGTTATTGGGATATTTTAATAATTAATTTCATATCTGCTAGAGCTAAAGACAAACGCGCGCACACACGCACACACACAAGAAAGTCCTGCTCTATGCAGGACAGCAGTACTACTGACAAAGGATCTTTTTCATTGTCTGAGAAATCAATAGGGGGGAGCAACAAAAGGAGGAGGGACCTGTGGGTGCGAAAATGATGATCCTGTCAATAAAGGTCACGACCTCTTTTCAACGTGGGCCGTTTCTCTGAGGTCATGTAGAGCTCATATTAACCCTAAGTATAGGTTCAAACTGGTGTCGTGAGTTGCTGCCACAGAGACGAGCAAGCCGACCAAGCTGTCAGCTGGCCAGACAGGATTTAGCCAGAATTCGCCTGTCTCATGCGCAGAGATGATATGAAGCAGTGGCCTTTGTGCTGATAGTGAACACACATAAGCTATCTGGCTAGTTTATCTTAGGTTAAAAAAAAGGAGCTTCACACTGACTGCATAAGCCTCAGGAATTATAATTTCCTGATTGCTCTGCAGTTGTTACAGTTGTGTTATTCCTGTCTGATCGTTAATTAAAAGACTAAAAAAAAAAAAAAACTAAATTTTTTTATCTCATGCAGGCACTGCTGGTGAAATATCTTTATCAGTGTATCATAGCATAAATTAAGGACAAAAATAATTTTACCCTCCAAAACTGCAATATGGCTGCCACAACATAATTCCCTCTCACGTTTCTTCGATTGAATCTAGCTGAATAAACACAGACCATCTTCTCATGATGCTGCATCAAAAGATGGAAATAGATTTTCAAGGTGGCTTTTGTTTTTATTCGATGCCTGTTGAGGGAAAAAGTGGGCAAATCTGTTACAAATTTGTTGATGATGAAACAAGTAAACATGTGGTGTGAAAGAGTCAGATTTGCCAAAGGTGAAAGCATCCGACATGCTCTTTTCCACGGTTTTCCCTCTGCTGTGAAAGGTCTAAAACAGGCGGTGTTCCAGATCCAACGGTGCTTTCACTGACCTCTGCTGTCATCAGTCACGGCTGTTGACTCTCCTATAATGACTGTCTGCTCGTGTCTTTCTCCCAAACAAAACCCAGTCCTGTCAGCACTGATTGAACGTACATATTTGCTCAAGACTACATTAAACACTGCTCTCACTCCCCGCTACAGGGGATTATGGGAATATGAGTTCCCTGTCACAGAGGGTGACAGGGTTGCACTTGGAGGAGCATGGCAGCTAGCAACACAAATATGGGATCTAAGATTGACTGGAAAACCATAGCAACTAGAGACATCGGCCCTGAAGCGCAGCTTCCCCGTTCAAAGCCTGAGTCAATACTTCTCTCTGCTTTTCTTTTTCCTCCTTTTGCTCCTCTCCTGCTCTGCTTTTCTGTCCTCACTGGAGAACAGAGAGAGGGGCACCTTCCCCGGGGCCGCATCATTCACTGCCCATGGTCCCAAAGGAAGCAGGGCCAAACACAAAGGCAGCGGTCATTGCCATTCTCCACAGCCCCCACTACCCTGAAAGCCACATTTCAATCTAAAATGCCCCCTCCCCTCCTCATCGTGCCCCACCTCCTGCAGACAGGGACGGGTCAGAGTGGGCCATCGTGGGATACCTCAAGCAGGAGGAGCCATTTTTCTACCTCAGCGCCTCACAGGATGTGGAGGAAGAGGCTGAGGATTAGATAGGATGAGCTAGAACAGGGCTGTGCTGAAGCTTTAGCGTGACCTTTGCTGTTCTGGGTCACTTTACCACTAAAATTGCTATGCACTCAGTGTGACGACAACAATTGTAACTATCATAAATAATTCCCCCCACTCTTGATCCAGTACTGCACATGCAAACCTTATGTTATCATCCTGAAACAAGTAGCACATTTACATATGTAAAGCTACATAGGCTGTGTGCCACAATATAATATTTTTGTGGTATTGATTGAAATGCTTTTATAATACTGTGTATTAATAAATCAAGAGTCATTCAATAACAAACAAATATCAATAATAAATTTAACCAACTTTAAATACCAGTTACAAGTTTCTCTAATCAGCATCAAAATAAAGATTAGATAAAGAGTAAATGCCTCTTTTTGTATATTTGGATTTTTTCAAAAAGCAAAAAAGATGTTTTTCTTTTACAAATTAGTATGCAACTTTGAAATCAAGGTTTTCAGGAAGTGTTATCAAAGTCAAAGCATTAATAATTTCTGAAGGACACTCAGCCCTGTGCAGAGGTTCTTTGGACTTTGTACCAAAGTGATTAATGAGACTATAATGTCTTTTTGGCAAAGAACCAAATACCAAGATGCCCCCCCACCCCACCCTTGCCAGCTAAAATCTGACATGTCAATGTTATCATACACACTCAATTGAATGTCCACAGCAGGGGTGTTGCCTAGCAACATCTTTATGATGCAAAGTGACTTCCTCAATAGCCTAAAATGTGACATCCTGTGTGTTGGTGCTGGGTGGGAAACGACTGAGAGAGCAGAGACAATGACTCCATACACTCCTCTCTGATTGAGCTGTGACCTTCTCATGGAAAAGAAATAATCAAAACATATTTTGTCCAATCGGAGCATGTCTGCAAAAACATTCAGTCCTGTTTTTTTCTCTGACTTTCACTCCCCATGCCTCCCTCAGTGTCTAAAAGCTCTTTTCAGGAGCATCGGCCCGTCAACGGCAAATCTTTAGTCCGACTTAACTGCAGCGCTGAAGAGGCAAAACAGCAAATTTACACAGCTGAGTAATTCCTCTGTGGACGTCCCATGATCTGTTTGCCAGTGAGAAAGCATGACTACTGCCAGTTAGCACTGCAGTCAATACATTTACATGCACACTATGCTCCAATTTATATGGAGTATGATGTATACAAGGGATTCTGTCTTTGCTGAATATTGATTAGTTGTCGCTTAATCTGTTTCCAAGAGGAAATACGCCAGGTGAGGAAATGCATGTGCAGAATGCTTACAGGACATTGACAGAGCTTTCATTGACTATGGAACGCCAAATGCGCCAAAATTAAATAAATAAAAACGACGTTATGAAATAAATAACTCTATGCAAAAATCATTTTTATCATGAAATCTTATTTCATAATAACACTTTTATTTCATAACGCCCCATTTTTCAAAAGTGTCTCTTTTATTTCATATCACCGTATTTCATAATGGCACACTTCATGACGAGACTTCACGAGATTTGCGGGCCAGTGGGCGTGGCCTTACGTTGATCGTTTGTTCCTGGTTCTAGACAAGGCAGGCAAGTCAAAACTTTCTCCTACAACTATTAAACTGTCGCCAGATTCAGTTTTTAGTTTTTTTTATGCAAGATAGTAGCTACTTACAATTAGAATATATGGTCGACTGATTAAAATAATGCTGTATTAAAAATTGGTTTGGTTTCTCTCTCTCTCTCTCTCTCTCTGTAATACACAAATCAGGTGTTAAATTCTAATATTCGTTCATTTATTTGAAACAACAGAAATTTTCTATCTAAAGTTAAATTATTATTTTGCCTGGTTAGTGTGTAGGTTAATTACAGTTAACTGTTATCACCGGGGGTAACGGGGATGACCGGTCAGCGGAGAAGCTGCTCACTGCTGGGTGCCTATAGTGGAGCTTCCCGTCTCCGAAAACGTCGAAACCAGGTTTTAATTCAGCATTATTTTAATCAGTTGACCATATATTTGAATTCTAAGCAGCTACTTTCTCGCATGAAAAAACCTCAAAACTGAATTTGGTGANCCATATATTTGAATTCTAAGCAGCTACTTTCTCGCATGAAAAAACCTCAAAACTGAATTTGGTGACCGTTTAATCATTGTAGAACTTTCGACTTGACTTTGTCTGCCTTTGCTGACTACTGTCTGGAACCCTGAACAACCGAGCTGCGTAAGGCCACGCCCACTGGCTTCAAATCTTGTGATGAAATCTTGTCAAGAAATAAGACATTATGAAATACGATGATATGAAATAAAAGAGACACTTCTGAAAAATGGGGCGTTTTGAAATAAAAGTGTTATAATGAAATAAGATTTCATGATAAAAATGATTTTTGCATAGTGTTATTTATTTCATAATGTCGTTTTTATTTATTTAATTTTGGCACTTTTGGTGTTCCATAACTGACTAAATGGTTCAGCAATAATCTAAACCAGGTGTTGTTTGAGAAGTAGAATACTTCTTTTTGATGCATCAATCAGTCCTACCTTGTTGTAGTAGTGGACTTGGACCAC
This sequence comes from Lucifuga dentata, assembly GCA_014773175.1. Taxonomy (NCBI): domain Eukaryota; kingdom Metazoa; phylum Chordata; class Actinopteri; order Ophidiiformes; family Bythitidae; genus Lucifuga; species Lucifuga dentata. Next base: position 18,239 of record VXCM01004105.1, read on the forward strand.
ATGCCACTGACCATCACTGACCCCTCCGAGGATAAACGGTGAAACTGTCGTCTTGGTTTCACCTGGAATAAAAAGGAAGGTATCAATGACTTCACGGCACTCTGTATAATAAATCATAATGATAACAAATAAACCAATGGCTGTTCTACCTGCAGAGAAGGTGAGCTGAATCTGCTCGTTGATGATTTCCATGGCGATGAAGTCGTGTTTTTCATTGAAGCGGCCGTTATAGAGTAACAAGCCACTTGGCTCTTTGGTGGCAAATCTGAAATAAAAATAAAGATGAAACTTTAATTCTTATCACTACACATTAATATTCAGCCTATAAATCTATCTATATGGCTATGCATTCATCAGCCATGTCTGCATTCCATGTTAACAGAAAGAGGGCAACGGTCTGGCTTGTCCTATTTAAAGATGAAGACACCCAGGAACGAGCTTCCTCACATTCACCTTGCTGTCTGCTCACCCTGGATTGCTCCTCACAGTAATGCAGTGTGACATGTAACTCCCTAATGTGCAGACAAGGAGCAAGATTTAACAACGCTGAGATTTTCACTCAGATCACTGCACAGATAAAGGGGTTAATCATGAGTAATAGGCCAAGACAAAGAAAAAAAGATGTTATATCTATGGCACAGCCATGGCCAATGATGCACTAATAACACAGAAACTGAGCACCATGAATAGATATCATATGAAAAACTATATACTATCACACAGACAGAAAAGTAGGGCAGCAGAGTGGGGGAAAAGTAAAGCGTTACTGTAAATAAGGAGGTGTGCAGGAAAAAACATGGCTCTGAGTAATGGCAAATACTGCTTCAAAATAGATTTTCTCATGGAGGTGAATACAGACAGCTGCTGATGTTGTAACCACAACCTCAGTTTCAGATTTCTGTTTGCATCTTGGTGGTGTCAGTAGAGTGCCTACAGCTGGTGTGTGTCACCTGTTTCTTACATAGTTCAATATATGTGAACACACACAGTTGACACTCATTCAGTGTGTCTATGGATGGGAACACATGGTTTAAAAATATCACGCTTTACCTGTCAGCTGTGGTCTGTCCTCGTAAATCTGATCCTGCAGAAATAGGTCACTGGATGTGTGAAAGTGTGTTATAACAAAAAAAAACCTTCCACTAACAACTGGATTTATTCATTATCCATCCCGCTGGGGGACAAAGGATGAATCTCCTGTCCACAGCTGTCGGCTACTGAGACGTATGTCATCATTTGTGTGACTTATTGGAATCTGTATTTCCCACTGGACTGCCTATTCAGAGTCGCTGTGTACATTATCATGCAGGACAGATTCCTATTTTAGGTAAGCCAATCTCATGTAAAAACAATAACTCAACCAAAAATTAAGTTAATGTGAGTTTCTAGGGATAAATATCACAGTTCAGCTTTTTTTTTTTAAGTCAGGAGGAGCTGCAGTCAACCATCTCAGTGGTTTGTTGTTAGAGAAAGAATTCATCTATCCTTCCTTCCATCCATCCATCCGTCCATCCATCCACTACACCCAGTTATGCTGTGCAGGGTTGTGGGAAGGCTGGAGTCTATCCCAGCGGTCACTGTACGAGAGACGGGATCTGTGGCTGATACGCAGACAGACAAACTCATTCACATCTCCTTTTATAAATTTACATTTCACTTAACCTGCATGTTTGGATTGTGGGTGGAACCCGGAGCACCCAGAGAAAACCCACACAGATATGAGCAAGACATGCAAACCTAAACCAAAAGACCCCAGCATAATTCAAACCCAGGACGTCTGTGAGACAACAGTGCAAACCAATGCTGCTGCCCTCAAGGAAGGCTGTTATTCATAAATTCAAATATCTGTGGATGCTCTCAGACAATGTGGGCAGCCTCCCCTCTCTGCTGTCTTAAGGTCTGAGGGCATTTACTGTGTGTGATGCTGTTAGTACAGTGTTCTTGAGCTTTAGAGGAGCCGCAGGGCACAGCAGCACTGACCTGCTTACCGAGACAAATCATGACCTCAGAGGAGAGCAAAGAGGAACCAAAAAAAAACACCAACACTAACTTATAATAGATGCTGTCAGAGACAAACTACAGACAGAGCAGTCAGAATGCTTCTATATATCCAATAAAATACAGAACGCCTACTGGACAGATTATCTAGAGTCCATTATTCTTTAACAGCCTTCTAGTCTATGACATATCGATTTAAAAGGCTTCTCTTGATGCCCCCTCCCCAAAGCCCTCTGAACTATGAAAGTAATCAGCCAGAACTAAATACTGACTCCACTGGCATCATTGCGTGTCACATTAGGCATCCATCAGTAAAAATAACAACCAGTCTGCCCTTATGGAGGGAACATTGTCACGACACGCCGACATGCTGTAATGCATAAGATGTGTTTCCTGTGCTGGAAAAAGAACGAGAACCCCCTCATTGAAGTATGGCATAAAATATACCTATATAAATCTGTCTTTTCTGTACCAAAGAAATACTTTAATGGTTGAACTGCTGATATTTGTAGGAATATTTTTTTTTAAGTATGATTTTTCTCATTTTAGACTATAACTTACACAATATGGCAGACGCTGATAATAATGTCAAGATGAAGATGAGCAGAAAATATCACCATCAAAATCTGGACTTTGTTATAAGGTATGCTATGTAAATAATGGTTTTGTAGATCAGTTATAACATATAAGAACAATGTTTAGGCTGCCAAATTATGAAAAAAAAAAACCCTTTAATAAGTCATTAATAGTAATAAAGTTGTGAGTTTCTCACTTTATTAGGTGTGCAGTTATAAATGCAAGTAAGTCATTAATAAAGAGTTCTTTCACTGTAATAATCCACCCAGTATGCAGTCACAAAAGTTATTAAAAAAATCTTGGTCTAGATGCTCTGCAGCTGTTTTCCAAAAGGTAAGTGGACAAACTGTCCGTGAATGAATGAATGCTCTTACATAAGCCTTTACAATGTAAGCCTTATTAGAAAGTGATATCAAATTCAGTTTAAATCTTGTTATTAGTCATTCCATAACACATCATTATTTGTAAATCTTGCCTTGATGGCTGAACTGTAACCGAACAAGACCTAAACTTAGCTTTCTATGCGAATAAACACGATCCTCGTCATAACAGAGGCTCTTTATGGGAGAAACCTGATCAGCGGCGGATCACGTAACAGAGCTACTTGTTGATCTCACCTGCCTGAAGCTTTTAGTTTCGGCATTTTTACACAGCAGCTCCTCCAAAACTCTCTAACCTGCCAGTGAAATGTAGACTACCTTCAAAACTGGTTTGTGCTGTTCTCCATCAAAAAGCTTGTCATCTGAACCTGCTTAAAGAAAGGCCGAGTCCATAAAGCTCACAAGGGGGATATCGTTTCTACCGGCAGCCATTATGAGTGTTGACCTCTGCCGAGCTCGTCTAAGGTGACACGTATGACAATAAGCAAAGCAGAATGACAGGACACATTCCCTGCCATCCAAGAGGCCGGGCTTTTGTTGTGACAGATATCAAACAGAGCTGACTGCTTTTATCACCGCTTACGTTTCCCCACATGCAGTACGCAGACTGGAGGTCCTGCTGTCTTTGCACGTGTTCAGCATTCACAGCTCATCTGCTCATTTCTCAGCACCTCCCCCACCATAACCACCGCCAACACATCAACCACATGCTGCCACGCAGGTTTAGCCTCAATCTCCCTCCTGTACCTGGATAGTAACATGGATTCTGACACATGGTAGATGCTTACAAGACAGATCCATGCGTGAGGTAAAATAACTTCATAAGGACATGTCAGGATGGTATCTGTTTCTGAAGGGGAAGTGAAATGGATGTAACTGTGCAACAGTGTACGCAGGTTATTATTGATGTTAAAAAGCACTATTGTAAACTGAAAATAAAACTTATAAACTAAAGCTGTCAGTTCTATATATATATATATAAAAAAGGATAAAATTCAGAGCAAGTTTTGGCTATTTTTACTGAATGCACACTATGTCATAAGATGGTCTGAAGCCAAACACTGACTTGTTGGCCCTCATAACACCTTCAGCTCTCAGAGGAAGTGTAACGATGACATCGCTTATCCAATGTCTCGATTCTAAAAATTTGTGTTTAACTTATTATTATAAAATCATTTAAAGCTAAATAAACTAAATAAAGATTTCTGGTTCTTACAGCTTATTTATGTATTCATCAACACACCTCACAGGTTGCACACAATGGTGCCGCTAAGAATTTCAGAGCCCCTGAAAAGACCTCAAACTCACTCTAACATATTAAATATTTATAATCCCATTCATGTTCCAGGTCCCTCATCAAGCTGAGGGCTCCCTGAATCATTCAGCCCCCTTCCCCAATGGCTCCCCCGGCTGTTTGTCAACACATACAGTATACAATCACCACTTATATATATTTCAGCAGTGATGTGGTATTTATAGCAGAAAGACCACAATCTGATGCTGAAGTGTCTCTGTTGAGTGATTCCCATTATTGCTGTTAAACACCATTATTGTTACATAAACGTGTGTGTGTGTGTGTGTGNGGGGGGGGGGGGGAGTGTACTTCAGTGAGTGTGTATGCAGAGGTGGGATGTGTGTGGCTGGATGAAGAGTAATTCAAATTATTGAGGGTAGGGGGGCAAAGTGGATGATGAAGGTATGAACATGTGGAAAACAAATTTACTCAGTTTTACATGCTACACCTTCTGTCCTTTCCTTTCCTCTATCCTTCTTTCTTTACATTTTCCCTCCTTCCTTTCCTCTTCCATATTTCTTTCCTTCCTTCTTTTATTCCTTTCTTTCGTGCTTCTTTCTATCATTTCCTTTCTCTTGCCCATTTTTCCCTTCCTTCCTTCTTTTCACCTTTATTTTTCTGTCCATCGCTTTGCCTTTCTTTTTCTTTCTTCCTTCCTTGCATCTATCATTCTTTTCTATTTTATTTAATTCTTACTTTCCTGCTTTTCATTTTTGTTTCCTTTCCTTCATCAACTGATTTTAGCATGAAAAAAAAAAAAAAANTAAAAAAAAAAAAAAAACTGGAACTACATGGTCGTAACCCCATAGCATGGTTGTAACCCCATAGCAAAACTACACCCTACTATATGAGTACTTCTACTTTGGATACTTGAGTACAATTTACTGCCAATATTTTTCCTTAAGACACATCCTGAATTCATGATTTTTACTTGTAATGGAGTATTTTCCAACATGTTGTTACTACTTTTACTTAAGTACAGGATTAGAACACGTTTTCCAGAAGTGCTTACGTGAGAGATAGAGTGAAGTGGAAGCGCTGGCGGAGGCCTTTGAAGGTCAGGAAGGAGTGCGGGGGAAAGTTTCGTGTGGTCATCTCGCAGTAGGGCTTCTCGTATCCTCCTGGCGGACAGTCGCACTTAAACCCACCCACCAGCAGGTTGACACAAGTGCCGCCATTTTTGCAGACTCCCGGTGCGCAACGGCCTGAGCGGGACGANGGTTGACACAAGTGCCGCCATTTTTGCAGACTCCCGGTGCGCAACGGCCTGAGCGGGACGACAGCTCGCAGCGCTCCCCTGATGACAGAGACGGATGGAGAAGGAGAAAGGTGGAGAAATGAGGATTAATATTGTGTGTGATGAAGGAGCTCCTCAGTCATTCCTGCAGCTTCCACCTCAGGGATGCCACAGACATATAGATATATTTCTGTCCTATGGGGGCCATTATAAAGTGTAACGTATACCCCACTCAAATCAGAGCTAGGCCAGATTTGGCTGCACTGCTCCAAACATACAGGACTGAATGAAAATTATGACAAAGTTGAAAAGGAAATTTGGCTCAACAGTCAAATTAGTGAACACAGATTTTTCTCTCTTTGGACATATTGCTGCAGTTTATACTATGTTTATATTCAATGGAAACACTTGATGGCTTAAATGACCATACCGGCCATTTTGCATGTTTGAGCCGAATATATTCAATTATCATACATGTTATGTTATGACAATCATTTCCCAAAGGATAAAACCATATTTCAGCTTTCCTGATATTTTGCAAAAGCTCTTAATCTTTCAAAGTCAAATATTCAAGCGAAACACCCACCTTAAAAATCAGTGTTTCGTCTGCTAATAGTTATGCAGTCTTATGAAGTCATGGTCATTTAAATTTTTCAATAAACACAGGTCTTCTTTTGGGACTATATTCCCCGGTGGAGACATACAGTACGTTCATTCCACGCTTTTTATTACACTTAAACACTAAAATTACATAACTTTGAAAAAAAACCTGAATACACGTTCACACTGATGGATTACCTATCCCAAGAATGTTTCAAGTATCAACAAGTTGATTTTAATAGCGTACCAGAATGAACTGAAACCAATGACGGCCTGGAAGGTAGGAAAAATATGTTTAATTCACTGTTCTAGCAGTACGCTTTGGGAAATGATTGTCAGTAACCTTATGTGTATGAAAATTGAATATATTAGGCTCAAACATGCTAAATGGGTGGTATGGTCCTTTAAAACAGTGACTTGTGAAATCAGATTCGGAAGCTGTCATACACATTTGCCATAGTTTCTGCAGAGAGTGGTTGCTCATAATAATTAACTTCAACTCGAGCTACATATATCCAAAATATGTACCATAGAGTGTGCTTGTCTCTTGGTGTCACCTTTTGTAGATGAATTCTCAGCATGGAATTATTATATCCATGATGGTTAGTAATTAAATGCCAACTACCATCATGTATTGCAGTTAGCCTGAATTAGGCCTTATATTGTTTCTTGACAAATGACAACAAAAACAAACGGAAATTCTATGAAATTCTTCATAGAATTCCCTATCTGCGACCTGTCTGTAGTGAATAGTGAATGAGTGAACAATTTTGGAAACAGTGTTGGTCAGCAGTTCAGGGTTGATGTTTTCATTAAAATGTTGATCAGAAATGAAAGAAAACAAGTGGATCCTGCATCCTGTTTATCAATTACTGGAATTAATTACAGTCTGATTTATAGATGTCTCTTTCAAAGTGGCCCTGATTTGTTGTTTTACATCATTAGGACTTGTCAGGCTCAAGAAATACTAGCCAGAGTGTAAGCCATTTTCTGTGACAGTAAAGCAGATACTTTCTATTTCTGTTTCAGAGCTGAATACTGTTGATTACCAAATGATTTGATACCAGAGCCACTTCTCATCACATTAACTCCAATCATGTTGCATCAGATCAGAAAATGAAAAATGATTGCAACTGTTCTGAGTAATTTTGGGAAACTCAAATATATATTTCCTGTGTTGAATCATGAGCTACTGTCTATATAGAGATTCATATCGACTCGATCCAGGATGCAGAGATTCGCATCCCTGCAAACCAAAACACATCACACACACACCTGCAGCCTTTATCACAAGAGGCTGACAGATTCCAGGTCTCATCAGGCTGCCAAAGGACGAAGAGAAAGAGAAGAGGAAGGAATATGAAGAAGAACGATATTAGCATACTGAAGGTGACAGAGTCACGCTCCTGCAGCTCGGCTCACATGCGCCATGTGTCTCTGTTTTCCGGACAGGAAGCTGCAGCAGTCACTGAGGCAAGATGACGAGTTTCAGTGTGTGAGCTGGGATTTGTGTCAAAGCCGCTCAGTCAGCAGACTTCATCTGTGTGCAGCACTACTGTAACACTTGTGCACACACACACACTTGCACACACAGCAGCAGCATCTTTACCCAAACCACTGATAAACAGGCCTTTTATTTACTCTGCCACTATTAATCACTCTATTCACTCTCAGCTGAAAGCAAGCTTCTTTCTTTAATTACTGTTGTCAGGGTGCATCTATTCATTCTGAGGAAATTCAAAAGATACTGCAGGGGATGTTAAAGTCACTAATTATACCACTGAATATTCATGATTTTTACAGATAATGAGGCAAAAGACAGAGATTAAAAGTTTAATACCATTTTACAGTGATGTATAGCTGACCTATAAAGAGTTTTTTATTACTTCTGAATTAATGATAATTAATCATTAATCAGTGCTTTGTAGGTCAATAATAAGTTGTTGTAATTTTCCAAATAAAAAAAAAAAAAACACTTTTGGGTTGCCAGTTGTTGTATATCCTCTGACTCAAACCATTACACCCCCACCTTCAGCTAGAAACACCCAGAGCATCCAGGTTACAAAAAAAAAAAAACAAAAAAAAAAAACTTTTTATTGATGACTTATTAACATTAATAACTGTAGGCTTGATGGCTTATTGTAACTTTTTAATGAAAAGGTTTTTCATTTTCACCGTAGAGATCCTTCAACTAACTGTGGAAAATCTTTTTTTTTTTTCATTTTTGCATTATAACTGGTTACTCTTGATCTCTGTAGCATTATAAAGTATTTAATAAGAATTAATAAAGACAGTCTAAAGTGGAACTAAAATTTGTGATATGTCATTTTTCTCTGTTCCAAAGGAAACAACATGGAGAGTTTGAGTCTCTCGCAGCACAGGACAGGATCTGTGCTTGTACTGGTGCGTCCTGATGATCGATTCACCTGGAAAACAAAGCTCTGCTGTCTGCCTTGTTATTAATTCAGCAACTCGCTGTAGGCAATAAACTACTTGTGTTTCTTTAAACAGTTCAAACATTTCTCCAGTAAACAGAATTCTGTATTACACAGAGACTGTGGAACAAGTGCTGGGACACTCAAATAAAAAACAAATGCAAATTGTAATTATAGGTGTGTTTTACTGTAAATTTACTGTAAATCCTACAGTAAGTGTCAGTTTTGCTGTTAAACATCTGCTCAGTGCATGGTGACACCTGAGAAAAGCTTTGCAGTCTGAAGTCCAAATGTTGCTCATGTTTTTTCAGTGTTAGTGATCCCTGTGGGACGATGCTCCATTACAGGTGCAGCTGTAAAGCTTTACGTTGCTATGTGAGCAGGGCAGCGAGGTGAGGAGGAGCTCGTCATCATGATCACAACTCCAGAAAATACTCTGATCAATAATTTAAGCAGTACCTCCTCTGCTCCATCTGTATGCCCCTCCACACCAGTGCACACTTTCTCAGCAAAACGGACAGATAAACCTGAGAAACCTGCTTTTAGACAGGAAGAGATCAACTCCTTATTTTCCTTTTGTTGATCAATGAAATGATTATTTTCCTGTAAATAACTATTTCTGATCACAATTATAACCACAGGAAAACTGAAAAGACTAAAAGATATCTTTCAAAATGAGGCACTCACCAGCTGACTTTTTTTTATGAATTATATTCAATAACCTCATGCAATATTAAGCAAGACATTAACACCTCTGCCTACAAATTAGCACAATTATTCATTTTCTGGAATATCAAATAAAGCAGAGTGGTTCTTAATTTGTCTCCAAAATGGATTTGTAGCATTTTAACACCTTCTCAATGAAACAGAACAAATACAAGGGATTAATGAAATTAAAATGGGACTAAGAGGCCTAATCATTTATGTGATTCAGAATTAACAATTTACTGCAATGCAAGTCTGCCTTCAATAACAGCCCATTCAAAGTCCTTGTATTCTGCATGCATATAAAAATGGCCTGAGTAAAGATATATAAACACCAGATATACGATCTGTAACTGCGGTGTACCTCAATACCCATGTGTGTGAAGAGACTTTTCTTCAGAGATCCTAAAGCCCAAAAGGCATTTATTTCTGTGCTGCTAAGTAACAGAAGAGTTTAATCTCTGAAACAGAGTGGGTAGATCCACCAGAGCTCAGAGCCCTGACAGCGGGATCCACCATCACTGCAGATTGTTCAAACACTGATTCTTCCAATAACAGTTTAATGTGAGGATATGCAAAGAGCTGCAGCTGATGCAAGCAGCAGTTCTGGATTGAGAAGGTGAAAAATAAGGAGACACAGAAGATCGATAATATGAGAGCTGAAGCTACATCAGTGATTCCACCTTCTTACAGGTCATCTGCAGTTGCAGGACAAACACAATGAAAACATGTTCATGAATCAAGGTGGTTTAAGGTAAAGGTCTAGCTCACCTTTCAAGCTCTGGCATTAAAACAGACAAAAAAGAATAAAAAAAAATAAAAATAGTTCCTGATAGTTCCTGCTCAAATTAATTAATACATCTTTCTACCTACTTCCCACACATTTTAGTGTTACTTTCACATATTGAGTGTTAATGTATATCGTGCCATTTTATATCATGAGCTGGCTTGTAACAGATTTTACAGAGACAACAAAGACTTTATATAACAAAGGATTTCAAAAATGCTTTCATCTCGGAACGTTACCACTCACTTTGACTGGCGAGCATTCATCTGACACAGACAAAGCTTACATTTGGTGCCTGGCAGGTGTTATTTTCTATCACTAGAAAATTTTTGAGCGAATTTTCAATGCATTCAAAAGTGTGAGTGTGAACTTTCATAAAATTTTGTTCCAGACAGACTCTCTTCACTGGCTCCCATTAATGTGATCCCAGTCAAATTCCTCCTGATACATTCTTAACTGCTGAACTAGACGCCAGTGAATAAAGGCCGAATTATGCTTTTGTAGGGGGGAAAATTATCCCACTGCCATATAGGGGAATGTCTCAATATCTTACTTAGGAAGCTTGGGTAATCCAGGATTCAGTCCCCACACCCAAGACTTTGAGTCTCCGTACTTACTTGTGTAGGTATGTTTGTGCCTGTCTTGTTACAAGAATGGCTTGAACATAACACATAAGTTCTAGAAAGGGATTCAGGATTTAAATTGAATCACGGTAGCTACCTGTATGCTAGGTGAACAGTCACTCGTAGACCACCCTCCCCAAACCTTACAAGACAGGTGAGACACCCCAAGTATATTATCCTCTTAACTACCAAACACAATTATTGAAAGAAAAAAACAACATTTATTAACAATTTATAAACTGTGTTATTTATGTTATTCTTATGTTTCTTTGAAAAGAAAACACATATAATATATAAACAATTCTCTTGAGTACCACTTGAGTCAAAATGCAATGTCACCCCCCCCCCNCTTTTTTTAAAATTACTCTTATCCAAACACACAATACTTTCTTATTTGCCTGAATTCAAATGAAGACTAAATCAACTCTGCTCCTTTAAAGTCAGTTTCTTAAAGGACCATACCACCCATTTTGCATGTTTGAGTCTAATATATTAATTTTCATACATGTTACGTTACTGATAATCATTTCCGAAAGGATAAAACCATATTTCAGCTTTCCTGATATTTTGGAAAATCTCTTAATCTTTCAAAATCAAATATTCAAGCGATACACCCACCTTTAAAAATCAGTGTTTCGCCTACTAATGGTTACGCTTACGGATAAATGCAGGTTTTGTTTTGGGACTATATTCCCCAGTGAAGACATACATTCACTCCATGCTTTTTATTGCACTTAAATGCTAAAATTACAAAACTTTGAAAAAAAANACATACATTCACTCCATGCTTTTTATTGCACTTAAATGCTAAAATTACAAAACTTTGAAAAAAAAAACAAAAAACCTGACTATACGTGGTGTTCATGATAATGGATTACCTATCCCAAGAACATTTCAAGTATCAACAAGTTGATTTTAACAGCGTACCAGAATGAACTGAAATCAATGGCTGCCTAGAAGGTAGGAAAAACATTTTTAATTCACTGTTCCAGTAGTCTGCTTTGGGAAATGATTGTTAGTAACATTACATGTATGAAACTGGAATATATTAGGCTCAAACATGCAAAATAAGTGGTATAGTCCTTTAAAGCTGGAGGTTCTTCAGCAGTTAGCAGATGAATAATCACTGCACATACATGCAGGATGATACATTTTACTGATTTTCATATGGACAGTCATGTTTAGGGGTTGGTCATATTGTGTGTTAAAGAAGAAGCATGTCTGAGAAGTAAAGCAGGTTAACATCATGTTATTCAGTGTCCATTCTGTCTGCACACACTCTCTCAGCCAAGACTCATTTCCAACGTCCTTTGGAAGAAAAGCAAAGATGATAACTGTTCTCGACTGAATTTTCTCGTTTTCTTTCCTTCAACCATCTGGCAACGCCTACGGGCCATCAGTCTCTCTCCCTCCCTCTCTCTCTCGCTCTCTTTCTCATTCACATACATACACATATGCCATGAGAGACATTTCCATCCATTCTTATATGCATAACCACAGATATTCACCACTTAGCTATGCACAAAATCACATTGCTTGAACAATTTAGCGTGCGTGCACACACACACACACACACACACACACACACACACACACACACACACACACACACTCACAGTGGGAGGTGATAAACTCAACCCTCCATGAAGCAGAACAGAGTTGTAGATCACAGAGGAAAATCCGTCAAATAAAACCTGTCTGAATGACCTTGTTGGATGAGACAGAAGACAGCAGCGTGAGTCATGCATCTTAAATCATCAACTGTGAAAATACATTCATTTTCAGGTAACTTGGCATGTCCTAAACACTGGATGTAATGGAATCTGGGTCCATGGTGATTAATGTAGCTAAAAGCAGTAGACAGCGAAAATACGCCCACTTCAGCCACTCACACATTCACTCTCCATCTCTGCTGATTCACATTAAAAGCACCTGCAGTTCAGCGAACACCCACATCTGTGCATAAGAACAGGAATAAGTGCCACTCATCCTGGACTCTGAGTGACTGAGCCCACATACACACACACACACACACACACACACACACACTATTTCCATCTTTATACAAGCAAGCAAAAATAGAGGAAAAATCCTTTTGATGATGAGGCCTAATGGAAGAGCTACTATTACTGAGAGACCAAAGACAGCAACATAGAAATGTCTATAGAATGTAGGTGTTTTTAATCGGAAAGCTTTCTTTTGCCAGTAAATGTTGAAGCTATAATTTTCAGTTAAAAAGAATAATTCAATTTTCCAGTTTTAGAACGAGCGAAGCTTCAAATCAGCCCCTCAGTTCACTGGTTGAAGTAGAGAAATGCCACTGCTTAACACTTATTCAGCCTTTTTAAGGATAAATACGAATTATTTTCATCCAAAATGACGAGCTATTATTGAACTAACATCTTAAATCACACGCCAGTTACGGTAATGATTATTTTATTCTTGATTAATATGTTGGTTATTTTTTCAATTGATGAATTAATTTGTTAGTCTATTAATAAAAGTTCCCAGAGCCCACGGTGAAATTACTTAAATTGTCTGAAAAAAAAAAAGATTTGATTTACAATGATATAAACAAATGAAAAGCAGCAAATTCATTCAAACTTTCCTTGATAAATGATTAAAATCATTAACTGATTATTAACATTGTTGACAATTGTCTGTTCATCAAGTAATTAATAAATGAATCCACCAATTTCAGCACTAAACTCCAATAACAATATATTTTATAATCTAATAAACCCAACAGTGTGGTGCTTCAAAGAACAGCTTTAAAAATAAAACTGTAAATGAAATTAAAGAGTCAGTTTGACCCACATACTCTCTCAGCAAAGAGAAGGGGCAGCTACCCTAATATTCATACTGCATTTATTACCATATTTTAATTCCTTTCTCATTTTATCCTCTTTTTCCTCTTTACCATTAAACCAGTGAGAACAGATGAGCTTTAACCCTCGGAGGACGTGAATGATTTCTGGAGCAAAGACTGTATAACAAATCCTGTTTTAATCCAATTTCAGCTAAAAAAAAAAAAATCAAAAACAAAAAAAACAGCTAACCAGCATTTGGTTCACAATTCTGCTGCCAACAGTAATAAATTAGTGTTTTATTACCACTAAAAAAGAAGCTTCTGTCCTTAACGTCTCCACATACTGTGAGCTTTGTGTGGTATTTTTTTTAACCACGGGCTCCTTCACGGCCAGGAGCTTCTCTCCATCTGTAGCTATCTATAATTAATTATTTCCTTCCCGTATTCCTCTCAGCGATATGACTCCGGACAGACAAACCGCCACTGTTTCATCCACGTAAAGCTCACTCTGAAAGCCTCCAAAAGTGGCATCAGGGAGGAAGCTGACTGTTATATCATCATTCTGAGTGCATTTTGAAACGCAACCCCCTCCTACGGCTCCAGTCTATATTTTTGGCAAGTGTAGGTGTGGGTGAGTATGTAGGTACACAGGTTATTCAATGGCAAGACATGAGGGAAGAAAATGAGATTTTTGGGAGTTACGAATCCCACCAAAACTGCAGATACATGAATTATTCCTGAACAGACCATTTACTGCTTTAACATACAAGTCAATAAACACAAACCACTTGATCTCAATCCAGTTAAAGCAATCTACTTGTGAAGTAACAATGTGTAACATCTGTTTTCAGCTTCACTCATGTTTATGCCCGTTATGACTAAAAGCAATAGGGATAATTAAATCAATAACTCAACTGACTTCATCTGCAGAGCTACGGTCATGACTGCATAGGATGCTAGACAGTCTAAAGGGTGAGGTTCAATATAAGTCTGAGGAGGGATTGAATGGAACCGATGTAGACGTGTAAACTCCTATGGGATTTAAGACAAAGAAATCAACATCTGCAGGGTTACAGCAGAACAGCCTGGCAGTAATTCTGTCCTTTCATTCTGTTTATTGGCTGTTGGAAGGAGAAACACAACAGGTCTGATGACAGGAATCTTATTCAGTAGCAACTCATGAAGTCTGAGGGTGATTTTAGACCTTTAGTTCATTTGCTTTGTTCCAAATCAGGAACTGAATTGCTGCAATGTTGCATTTACCAGTTGGTTCTGTTGGGTTCTACATATTTAAAAAAAAAAAATCCAAGCAAACCAAAATATATCAGTAAAGGCTATGCAAGAACAATCTCTCTGCTCATTGGTCAGAAATGTCTAAGGTGACAAAATCAAAACAGGAAGAAATCCATTACAGTATGCTGGGATAGTTACAGTAAATAGCATGGAACATCAACAAAATTTGGATGCTTTTTAGTCGTAGTCATCATTTTGGGCATACATGAAGCAAAACTATGGCAGCAGAAAGCTGAATTTGACTTTTAAGACAACTTCTGGAAAACCACATATTGCTTCACATTATGCGAAGAAAATGTGCTGCCTTTAGACAGCTGAACAGGAGAATGGAGCACATATTGAACACATGCTAATCTTCAACATGTTAATCTGAAAACGTGTTAGGTAAGATTGATATGTTACAACTTTATCACCCTGTTTGATTTGCTATGGGTAACTAAAAAAGGGGAAGTTTGTGTAATGTTAACCTTGCACACCTAACCCTCTCTACACTGTAATTCCAGATGTTGTTTTAACTCAAACAAATTAGTTCATTGTACTCAAAAGTGAACATATTCCACACATGACCTAATGATTTTGAGTTAGTTGTACTTTATGGATATTGTTTTAGTCAGTTAGAGTTTTTGAGTTTAATCAACTTATGTGAGTTCAGTTTTGCCCATTGCTAGAGCAGATAAAGTTATTCTAACCATGCAAGATTAGTTCATTGTACCGAAGAATCTGAGGCTTTTCTATTGAGAATCCTAGGTTCATTCAACATATACTTTTTTCTTTGTTCAACAATGCATAACTTTACTTTTTTAGGGCAAAGAGTTACCCTGCTTTTTTTAAGTTGAAGGAATATATCAGTGTAGTTTAATCAATACTGTAGATCGTCATAGTTGGTTCAGAACTACTTCGGATCAAGTTCACACCACAAACCAATCGCTCTAAAGTTTGTTTGTAACCAGACCCAGACACCTCCTCAAACCGTTCTCGGCGTGGTTGTTTTGGGCTCCACCCACCGTGCTACTGGTGTGTTCACATCCACACAAACGCACCCCAAACTAAACCCCATAGGTGTGAAAATGCCTTAAAATTGGTTCAAGCCATGGGATTAAAAAGTGAATAAAAACATCATCATCAGTAAATAAGTTTCAGGTTGAGAGGCTCTCACCAGTGTAGTCATCGAAGCACTCGCAGGTGTAGCCTCCCTCTCTGCTGCGACACACACCGTGGGCTCCACAGGGTTTGGAGTAGCACAGATCGATCTCAGTCTCACAGTAGTCTCCTGTGAAGCCGGTGGGACAGCGGCAGCGTAGTCCGGCGATGGGGTGGATGGGTCTGAACAGGATGGTGTCTGATGCCACAAACGGAGCCAGGCTGTCAAACTTCAGCACAGACACACACTTCATGTAGTTTTCACAAGGTTCACGCAGGCAGATGTTGTCGTCAAAGGGCAGCACTTCCTGGGAGGAGATCTGAGCCAGCAAGCTGCGGTTCAAATACAGCCTCTCCTGGAGTTCCTCCGAGCCGAAAAACTCCAAACCTCCACCTCCTCCTTGAATCGCTCTCCGGGGTCTGTCACCTCCACGGCCGAGCCCTGCAGGCCGGTGACCCTCGCCTGGCACAGGTACAGCCACGGACAAACTGACGTTCAGGATGCGAGCGCTGACGTCTGTGTCGTCTTGGATGTTAAAGATGACCACGTCTTCGGGGGCAGCAGACAGGACGCGGGCCACACCATCGAGAAACTGAGCAAGCAGCAGGGAGAGGAAATGCTCCTGGGAGGTGTTGGCCAGCCGCAGAGTGATACTGTTAGAGAGCATTTCATCAGTGATGATGGTGACCTGAAGAAGACACTGAGCTGACACTGAGTGGATGCCATCTGAAAGGACAAGAGGGACAGGAAGTAACATTAGAATACTGGGATAATATAGAATGCTTAGATATGTCAAAACTGAATGAGTGTTGGGATTTATAGAACTTCAGGAATCTGAAGGCAGCAGCCAGTTGGGTTATTGGACCCATGAATCCCTTATTCAATCTATTCATGTAGATATTTTTAGAGTTTCTCTTTGGTTTTTGTTCACACTGCACTCAGTGTAGGAATAAAGTAACTTTCTATGATTTTAAATAACAAACTTTATGAATATGTTAATATTTCAGAAATAAAACTGTAAGGTTAATGGGCAAAGAACTAAAACTCAACCTTTGTTTTATTGTTATAAATATGAGTCCATGTGTTTGGACTGGAGTATAAAACCCCACAGCATACGCAGATACAGGTTTTATTCAGGCTTTATTCAACTATTATACTACTGCTGCTGCTGCTACATCACCAGAATCAGTCATGTGCAGTACACCCATATGTTTTCTTTAAAATAATCTCCCTTTAAAACATTGTTAAATGGAGTAAAATCATAATACAATGATGGCATTGAAAGCAAAGATATCTCCAAATGTGTCTGAAGCAACACTTTGTTGAAGATAACTCTTTTTTGTTCATATTCTTGGCTCAGAAACATGTTTTTCTAGTAGATTCTCATGTGCCAAAACAGATAACAGATGTATGCCAACACTAAGTGAGAACAAATGTATGTTTTCTTTCAATACACTCCAAGTTTCTAATCAGCAATTTCACGCTTGCACTCACAGTTCACTCTTTTCTTTCTTTATCCGGAAGAGAGGCGCAGAGATGCTCCTTTATTATACACCGTTCTGAAAAGTCTTAAATCTTAAATTCAACAGTTTCCTCAGTAAATGAAGCATTTTTCATCTCTACAAATTGCTTGTCCTTTATTTCCTTTTTGATATCAGATCTGGTAAATGTCATCCACAGAGCTGTGAATGCATACATGTTGTGTTTTTAAGGCTCCTATTATACTGTAACTCTTTAGTAAAGAAATAATTCCTGTTTTGCCCTGGAGCTTCTGCATCATGTCTGTAAAAACATCTTGTAAACGTGTCAGCGACCATTAAACCAAGTCAGATTCCTAATGTGAATAAAAGTTTGATGCATGTTAAAACAGACCTCCATACACGTTATGCAACACCTCTCACTTTGATTCATGACTTTGGTCAACTGTTTTTTGCTAAACCACATTACAGGAAAACTGCTTATCAGGTAAAATCAGACAAAAATCACTCAGATCTGCTCACTGAGACCAACATACGTCCTCAAATAAGACAGAACACAAACAGAGCTAACAAGCACAAAACTTACAGATCTGTCTCCATTAAGATTCAAAGTCACCATAACAGAGTTTCAGCAGATCCAGCGGACAGAGAAAGTCTGCAGTATGTGTACAACTTAAAGGACTATACCAGTGGTTTTGCATGTTTGCACCTAATAAACAGTACCTCCATACAAATTATGTTACTGCTAACCATTTTCCAAATCATGAAACTATGTTTTAGTTTTCCTGATTTTTTTGTTTTTGTTTGTTTGTTTGCCAAATCCCCAATCTTTAAAATCAAATGTTCAGGTGATACTCCCATCTTAAAATTCAGTGTTTTGCCTGCTAACATGTATGTCTGAATGTAGAGGGCATGGCTGTTCTAATTTCTCTGGTAAAAGCAGTTTTCTCCTGGGATTATATTCCCTGACAGAGACATACATTTTCTTCCGTGTAACTCCATGTTGGATCGGTTAAATAAGGTCAACAAATTAATATGGTTCACCGTGATGGATTACATATCTCAAGCATGTTTCAAGTCTCTACAGGTTGATTTTCATAGCGGACTGGAATGAACTGAAAACAATGGCTGCCAAAACTATTTGAAATGCTGTCGCTCCAGTAATGCTTTTGAAATTGGGTGGCAGTAATGCAACATGTATAACTGTAGTATTTATTTGTTCTCAAATATGCAAAACTACCGGTATGGTCCTTTAACCCAGATAGCTCATTCAGCTGCAAGCCGCTGTCAGCTTCCTTTGAAATTATGTTTCTCAACTTTTTCTGCCATCAGCAAGAAGAACCAGGAAAGACTTCATAAGAACCTGTTTATTTCAAGCAAATGACTTAAATGATAATTTAAAGCCTCAAGTAAAACATCTGAGCAAAATCTCAAGCTGTGCCAAAGCTCACTCACCTTGCCAAAATCTGAAATATGTGATGTTATTAATGTTTTAGAATCAAAACTGACCAACATTTTGTTTGCAAATGTGTATTTACAGAAATCTGATGTGTTTAAGGTCACAGAGAGACAACTGTCAGCTGCCTATCTCACTGCTGGTCTGCAGGTTTCCGTAGCCTGGAGAGCAAACACAAAAACGCTTAATCAAATCAAATGTGTAAAGGAAAACAAGCCTCAGCCTCTCCCTCCAAAATAATCAATAGGACGCTTTGTGCAAGGAGTCTGGATGCTGGCCAGAGAGCAGAACCTGTGAGCAGAACCCACACAAACAAACAGCAAAGTTACCAGATCCCTGCCTGGCGCTGGGTGAGTTTTAAGACCAAGTGCCAAAGGGGGAGAAGAGGGGGGGAGAGGGAGGGGGGAGCACAGAGGAAAGGAGACAGAGAAACATGTTTGACACAACCTTAATCCTTCAGCTTCCAGCTCACTAATAATACAGGCCTTAGCAGAGGAAGTGGGCTAAAATCAAAGAACAGACACAAGAGGGTTGCTCCTTTCATTCACAACACACTGTAAAAACACACACACACACACACACACACACACACACACACACCTGTGTATACAAAACAGCACTCCCGTATATAAAAGGGGAAACGACACTGCAGCTTAGGTTCTTTCCAAGAGAAGACAATAGTGATTTTAAAATTCAGGATAATTTTTGTTATTTTATTCTAAGGACATTAAATATGTGGTTTCTTTCCTGTGAATGGAGAACTTGAATGTTATTATACTGTGACAGTATTTTGTGTAACACATCACTTACTGAAGCAACTTCATTTTTGAAAGTGACAGAAACAAAGACACAGAAAACTACTGAACACTAAAAAAGTGTTTTGTCTTCATTTATTCATGTATTATAATTATACATCTATAACAACCTTCACAGTGAACAGTCTCAAAGGTTAGGCCGTGTATAAGGACACACATCACTTTACTTATGTCCTTCGCCAATTCATATTCTTGGATGGGAACGCGGGCAGAGCTCCAGACGAGGATGCAGTGCTGGGAAACTGTCCGCGAGGAGAATCTCCTCTCAAAGCAACCAGACCATCCTTCAAAGAGGTCATTCTCTACACAAGGATCCTCCATCAGGAACAGAAAGTGAGCGGGCCATTCTGGGCCAAAAGGAGGAAAAGAGGGATACTTGGTTGGTTACAAGATAAGATGCCAGCTCTGAAGTGTGACACTGCTTTCAGGCCAGTTTGAGCCCCTCTGGGCCTCCGGATGCCAGGAATGCTCTCAGCTAGGAAGTGGCGCCAGGGAAAAGATTAAACACACACTGTGGCTGCAAGACTGCCAAGGCCGCATACAACATTTTGTGTGTGTGTGTGAGAAATACGTTTTATCATCACAGAATACTGAATATTAAAATAACAGAGATCGATGCAGCTGAAATGTAGTGTCATTAAGCAGCGCTTCATGACATGATGATCAATACTTTACATTTGTGTCTTAAAGACACTGTTGTGAGGTGAAAACCTCATAAGTTTTGGGAGTCTGTAGTGAAGAAAGTGCTGTTGTGAAGAAATGACAACAGAAAGCATTTTCAGCTCACTCTGCGCTTTTTATTGCGCTTAAACGATTAAATTACATAACTTCAAAAAAAACAAAACAAAACATGAATACACGTTTTGTTGGTGTTGATGGATTACCTATCCAAAAAATTTTTCAAGTATCAACAAGTTGATTTTAATAGCATACCAGAATGAAGTGAAACCAATGGCGGTCTGGAAGATAGGAAAAAATTGTTTTAATTCACCGTTCCAGTAGTATGCTTTGGGAAATGATTATCAGTAACGTTACATTCTTGAAAATTGAATGTATTAGGCTCAAACATGCAAAATAGCTGGTATGGTCCTTTAATCAGCTCATAGAACAAAGTGCTGACGTAGCAACATGTCATCATGAAGCACCCAGGGTAGACACAACCAATAAGACCTTAGATTATGTCAGTTTACAAACCTGGAAGCCTTGTTTTACTTTTGACCTTTGCCACATAATCGCCTTTCTGTCCAGATCATGGTGCAATTTCAAAGTTGTACAAGGAAACTGCTCTGAGCAGGTTATGAGCTTCTCCTCCATTGTTGTGTCACTTCTGCTTACATCACATACAATTCTCTCATTGGGTGCATGTATGAAAGATCAGCGGTGAACGGGTCAAAGTTGACTTTGGTTGAAAGCGGAGACTCGGAGCGGTGTGTGACTCAAGGTGGCCACAACGTTGAGTCACCACTCGGTTCCCAATACACAACAATGGGACACCCCGCTCAGTGCACTGCTCTCTGCTTATCATGTGAAACCAGCCGGAAACAGTCAGAAAAGTATCATGAAATTGGTAGCCTAAAGGTTAGAGAAACAAGCTTGTGACTGAAGGGTTGCCGGTTCAATGCCTGCACTGACAGGAGAAATCAGGGTTGGGAGGTGAATGAGCAGCGCCTGCCCCTCCCTCATTATCACCACTGAGGTACCCTTGAGCAAGGTACCTAACCCCCAAATGCTCCAGTGGAGCTGCTCAGTGGCCAGTAGAGAAGTCTGGTTGTACTCAGCAGCTTCCTGGTGTGTGTGTGTGTGTGTTAGTGTGTGTGAGCAGGGTGCTTCTGCAAAAAAAAGCATTCAATGCTCAGTGGACTACCCCTGGATAAATATAAAGGTTAAAAATAAATAAATAAATCTGTTCATCTCTTTTAATGCCATTCCTTCAAAATCCAGTTTGTGCACAGCGGCAGAAGTCGTCTTCAACAGTTCATCTGTCGCATGTAAATCAAGCAGACCATTCAAGCCAAGAAATCAAAAGCTCTGACAGGTTGCAGGTAGCGTAGCAAGAAGATCAAGCATGTTAACAAGCGACCACTTACACTTTACTGTGACATACCTTTCAGAGACACAACAGTCATGTCTGACTGACAGCAGGAGGTTAGAGGGGGAAGATAAACAGCTTTTTAGCTCTGAAATATTAATGAAGCAATGATTCAGCTGCCTGGAGAATTACAACCTCCAGCTATTCTACTGATGTAAAGTTATATGAAAAGAGAGAGAGAGAGAGAGAGAACAAGTGGGTAAGACCTAATTAGACCACAGTGTCGCCCTCAGTTCTCCCAGTTGATTCCCAGAAAATGTCAACAAAGTCACGGTGGATAAAGATCTGAAGGACACTGAGGACAGAGACGTTGCAGAGACAATATTAACCTCATTTCTCTGCCTCAGACCTCCCTCTGCAATGCTGAAATGATACTTTAATAGTCATTTAAGCACTTATTATTCTATTTAAGGATTATATTCTGGACTTTTTTGCTTTGTACATTGGGGAGGAAAAACAATTAAAGATGGGAAAGACAAAGGCAATAATGTATGACAAAGTGAAGATAGGAAACAAATGAGGGGACAAAAGGCAACAAATACTATATGTATTTCCTGCAGAGGCACTGGGAAACGAGCCATTTATGGTTTCATTCAAGATTTCTAAAGTCAAAGATAACAGTTAACAACAGCCAATTCTCATTTATTTATTAAAAAAAAAATTACTCGTATCATTAAGAAACAACTAGACAAATTATGTAAAAAGTGTGAATTCTGACCTTTCAAATGATACCACAATGAATTCTGGTTTAAAAAAAAAAAAAAACAGACTGTAAAAAGGAATCTTTTATAATTTTAGCTATACTTTCATCAATGTTTGACCAAAAGTTATTAAATATGCACCTCAAACTTTCAGTTAGCGAACAAAGGCTAAATTCAGGTTTTATTAAAACTGTCAGTTACCTGTTGTCCATTAATTACCTTAAATTGACCTTCTCCAGTGGTTAAAAAAGGAAAAATTTTCAGGTCATAATAACGTTGTAGCTGGTATTCATCCAATCTCTTGCTCAGAACTTCAGCAGAGACAGTCTTTAAACTAGGTGCTTTGTCCCATTATGTGCAGGTCAGACACTGAGCCAATGATAACACCGTTTAGTTATAGTGGGGAGGGAAAACACATTAGAGACACTGTAAAAATATCATTTGTCATCACGACAGTGTCAAGTCGATAAATAACCACACGCAAACAGCTCTCTCAAGCAGCCATACATCACACGTCTGATAGTACCATGTACAAAACCCACACGCAAACAAGCCACATTAATTCAGTGATCCACAGCATGCAGTCGCTCCCTCAGCTGTGTGTTTCACTGCAGAAGTGTGTCATGGTGGCAGAACCTCCGGCTAAGAAGGAAATGAGGCTGAGCAGAGCCTGTGTTTGCGTCAGTATACTACAGTATGTGCAGCACAGCCTAAGTGCTGACTGCATCAAAGCATGGCTAACCCCGTTTCCAAGATCAATAGGGAGATCATAAATTAAATATCACTTTAGTAGGGAAATGCTTTGGATTTGTTGCAGTTCTCCAACTGGTGAGCCGCTCTGCAAGGTTACAATTTGAAAGAAGCTGAGTGTAAGTTTGTGTTAGGTTAGTTTTGAAATAGAAAAGCAGCATTTAGCCATGACAGTCCACATGTTTACAAGGACTTTGAAATCGGCATAAATCAACGTTGGTGTTCTCTAAGTAACAGACCTAGATTATGTGACTGTAAATTACTCAAGCACATTAACGATCCATCAGTTCATGATTGGTAAATTTCCAATTAAGTAATGACTCATTTATACACTGTAATCCCAGATGTTGTTTTAACTCAAAGAAATTAGTTAATTGTACCCAATTTAGTTAAANATACACTGTAATCCCAGATGTTGTTTTAACTCAAAGAAATTAGTTAATTGTACCCAATTTAGTTAAATGTACCCAATATGACCTAATGATTTTGAGTTAGTTGTACTTTTTGTATTCAGTTAGAGTTTTTGAGTTGAATCAACTTAAGTCAGTTTAGTTTTGTCCATTGCTATTAGCAAAGGACAAACTTATTGCTTAAAATAGAATCTTGATTGGCTCGGTGGCTCATTGGTTAGCTCTGTTGCCTCACAAGCAAGAAGGTCCTGGGTTCGAGGCTGACCAGTTCCTTTCTGTGTGGACTTTGCGTGTTCTTCCCATACTGAACATATACTTTTTTGTTTGTTCAACCATGCATAACTTAACTTTTTTAGGGCAACGAGTTACCCTGTTTTTTTTTTTTTTTTTTTNTTTTTTTTTTTTTTTTTTAAGTTGAATGAACTTCTCAGGGCGTTCAGTGTATCTGGTGTATGACAGACTATAATACCTTCCATGTTCACATCTTACTCACATGTTTGCCTTTATTGCAAAAATCTGAGTATAGTGTGAATAAACACACAGAGTAATAAACAGCAATCACCGCTACTCTGCAGTAGAAAAAAAAATGTTACACACTCTTGTCTGCTGTCGTATGTGCCATGTTTACATACTGCTGACAAACACTAAACCACAGGTCACACAGGAACAACACGTCTATGATACACACCCATCAAACAAGGGTGACCTGAGAGCACCGTCCCTTTGGGGCCCAACAATAGGACACAGTTTAATTTAATTAGAATTAAATACTCTGCCCTTGGAATGGCCTGATAATTACATACATTAATTACTGGAACTCTGCCGCCCTTGGGTGACCCTGACTAATTTATTACAATTCGCTTGTTCTTTCTGAAGCTTTGAGCTTCCAGAGATGTCAGAGATCATGTGTGTATTGCCATCACCTTGACAAGTTTATGGCCACTAATGCAGTTGCTATTCGTTACAGTTTAAGATTGAACATTACAGGTGCAAGGATTCACCAGCAGGAGGCCCACAAAGCCATAAACCTGGCCCAGAGTAAAATCAGACAAACCTACAGAAGACAGCTGGAGTCACAACTGTTCTTCACACTTCATCTTAAAACATAAGTGTTGAGAAATACAAGCGGTTTCCATGGATGATCTCTTAAGCAAATGCTCGCTATTTAGGCTTTGGCAGTAAAAAGGAATTACAAATTACCAAACTCAAGCCAACCCAAATCTTTTTAAAGAGTAGCTATTTTTTCATCTTGGCTTCCGTTGCCTTGGAATTGCTGTGTTTTGATGTGAATGGACTTGAGAGTTTGTTCCACCTGAGTGTGGACATACAGGAACAGAAAGCACCCAGCTGGGCTACAGGCTTAATCTTCACCTTCAAGCCAGTCAGCAAGCTGGAATCCAATCAGCTCTCAGTCAAAGGATGGAGAAAAGAAGCTGGACAAACATTAATGGGGGCTGATGTTGGATAAAGACAGAAAGGTTTGTAGATTTCTTTTCTGTTGGGCTGCAGAGTTCAGCACTCTAGAGTAAAAAAAAAAAAGAAGTCTGATATTTGCTGCATCAAGCTTATCAGATATCTCAGGCATTAAAAGTGTTTGGTGTTCATTTAATTGAAAGGCTGGAATCTAATTCCTAATGATCAAAAGGCTTGCGGCTCTTGAGAACAGAGTGAAAAGTGGCCGAGGAGAGGCCTGCTTGAATTAACCCGGGCTGAGCTGCTGCCTGAATGGAGACTGATGACTGGTAGGGAGGTGGGGTAGAGGGGTGGGGTGGGGAGGTGGCAGTGGAGGCCAAGCGTTGTGAGGGGAGGGATGGCTTTTCATCCCATTACCCCTACACCCCCACAATGCCAAACCCCTTCTCCACCCCCTTTCTGACCCTCANTGAATAAATACTTTAATGAGGTATCGCTACAACGGCTCACATCACCATCATGCCATCAGGAACCTCTAAGAAAATCTCGAGGCTCAAACGAAACAGCATAGTTGCCGAAATATACAGAAAATATTGTCACATTTAAATAAAGGTTAAATTAAATAAAGAAATAAAAACCTGCAAGCTGCTGCTGTCAATTCCAGCAAAAACCCTGAGCAGGTTTGGTGATTGCTGAACTGCCTAGATTGAAGCCAAGGCAATTGAGAAATGAGTAGCCTGGAGGATAAGATGGGGGGAAAACCATTAAATTCCCACAAGGCCTGGGACAATGTTGAAGCTTCTCTAAAGGTCTAAAACATTCTTGCTAAGTTTTTCCTTGTCTTAAAGAGCTTATGGTGGGTTAGGGACCGTTGTGTTTTGAGCCTGTCAACCCCATGAGGTATTGTATGTGATAAATAAACTTGACTTGTCTTGTCTTGAAATGCAAAAACTGTGGCTGAAGGAATTTTCAGACCAGACGCTGAAATAAATGCAGCAGATTTAGACACGTTTCTGATCTGGTTTGGGTTAATATTTCCCACCTCCGGTGGGTTAAGAGGGTAAACTGGCTGCATTCATTGTTGAAAACAGCTGAACTATGAAATTAAACATAACTGAACACCAACAGCTCATGTGCAACAAAACCCACTTGCAAATCTCACTCCGTTCAAAGGCGGGAATGGACAGCATGTTGAACCTCCTACGCAGCAGATTTGCGATTATCTCTATCTGAGCTGTGAAGACCATTACATCAGGCCAAATAAATTACACTGAACATTAAAATGTGCCATTATAAAGTCCACAGCTGTAACCGTGCGCAAGTGTGTTTATGTATCTGTGTTCATTTGTGTAATTGAACAATTTATATTTACACACCTTTAGCCTTGCACTAAAAGATGCAGCTAAAACATGCAGCTAAAAGCAGTGCTGGTGCTGGTTTTTGTTTCCCAAAGAACAATGCTCAATAATAACCACAATGCACACACAAACACAGACACACACACCAACATCCTCTGTGATATAGTGTGCATAAAGTCAATACTGAAAAATGCTTGTATGGCTCAATGTCAGACCAAGGATTTCAATCTGGGGAGAAAGAGCAAAGCCATAATCCCACTTTGGATTCCTCCATTCCTCCATTCAGCATGAAAGAGGACTATTTTGGAGAATGGCCATTGCTACTTATTTATGGATACAACTGCTGCGGGCTACCATAACATCCCCTGACACTTTCTGCTGTATCTGAAATCCACAAGCAGAGGGCATTTCTGAGATTCTTCCTCTATAATGAAACAGCCCAAAGCCAAGAAAAGGATCTGAATGTTTGCAATCAATACATTTGCATATCAAAGGAAAACTGCTGTCAGTGGAGTGGTAAAGAGACATTAGCATGCAGAGACATGAACAAGCATGAGGCTGCTCTTCACACGTACTAATAGTCATTTGATATTCTAGGTATCAGGTACTGAGGTCTTCTTATGGATTTCACAGGAGTTATGGGCTGAGAAAGAAATTCTATCTGGTTCTTATAATAACCTAAACCACCCCAAAACCTCTCACCTAATCTTTACCTAAACTCAACCATCTCTAAACTTAGTGTAAAACTTTAACTTTATGCATAAATCTAAGCCTGCATTAATCAGTATTTTTGACTACGTTGACTACAAATCTACATTGAATCAAAAGATTAGTATAATTTTATAGGGTTGTTCTTAGTGACAAACACAGAGAATTAGCACACAGCCTCTTGTAGCTCATTATTAGCATTTAGGCCAGTTATACTTGACGTTAAATCCACATACACACCTGCATTTGCTATGCAAATGCTTTGCTCACATACTGGCTTTTGCATTTTGTCAGTCAGAAGGATTAAATATTATATCTACCAGGGGACAATGTGAGGGCAGAAACATAAATCGGCTCTGTTTGCACCAGAATAACAGTATTCCCGCTAGACAAGGAGGTGCTCAAAATGTTTCAAACATATGTGTGACCCACATGGGAGCCATCTTGTGTATGTAGAGTTAAAGGACCATACCGGTTGTTTAACATGTTTGAGCCTAATATATTAAATTTTCATGCATTTTACATTACTGACAATCATTTCCCAAAGCATAAAACCATATTTAAGCTTTCCTGATATTTTACAAAATCTCTTAATCTTTCAAAATCAAATATTCAAGCGATACACCCACCTTAAAAATCAATGTTTTGCCTGCTAATAGTTACGCAGCCTTATGAAGTCACAGTCATTTAAAATTTTCGATAAACACAGGTCTTCTTTTGGGACTATATTCCCCAGTGGAGACATACATTCACTCCGCGCTTATTAATGCACTTAAACGCTAAAATTACGTAACTTTGAAAAAAAAAACCCTGAATACAAGTCTTGTTCACAATGATGGATTACCTATCCCAAGAATGCTTCAAGTATCAACAAGTTGGTTTTAATAGCGTACCAGAATGAACTGAAACCAATGGCGGTCTGGAAGGTAGGGAAAAAAAATTAATTCATCATTCCAGTAGTATGCTTTGGGAAATGATTGCCAGTAACGTTACGAGTATGAAAATTGATTGATTGGCTCAAATATCCAAAATGGCCGGTATGGTCCTTTAACATCAACTATAAACCTGGCCTAACATAATGAGGGCTGTCATGCTAATCGAATCAGTTAAATGACACAGGTAAGTTATTTTTGTAAATACAAATTGGAAAACAAATTTGTTCAAATCAACAAAAGTGCCAAACTGGCTTTCTTAAGAAAATTAGGAAAAGAATCAACCTGTATCCAACACTAAACAAATACCAATTACACCAGCAAACTGTTACATCAAAATCACACTACTGTATTCACTCACAAGGAAATCATTTGTTTATTTAGCCTGTGTCCTCATGTCAGTTTTTATCTATACTTCACACCAACGATCCATCCTACATTCACCACATCATGCCTGCTGAGGTTCACCATGTCTCTACAATCACACCTCTTACCTCTGTCTAATGATGACAGCTTGCACTCCAGAGTAAAAACACATGAAATCAGGTCACTGTGAAATCTCAGTCTGGTTCAATGCTAAATGAGCGCAATACAGCGGAAAGGTAGCGGTCTGTTAAATAAACATAATCTGCCATTCTCACAGGGTAAGAATCTAACAGTCTGTTTCTCAGTGGTCTCTGGACTCCAGCGGAGGTCTGGAATTATTATTAGTATATATTACAGAGAAAGAAAACACTTTGTCTCTCGTGCTGAGGCTTTAATTACATGAGTGCTTAATCAGTGGCACACATTAGTAAAAGTTTAAGCATCACTCTGTACTGTAAATAGGATCATTCATGGACGATTAAAAGTCTGGGTGTGACTCTCTTGAAGACAGCAGCACTGGGGCAAACAAGTGGACACAAAGACAGAGGGGGTGGGGGTG